>JAOUQY010000042.1:11648296-11661700 GCA_028566355.1 Doras micropoeus | reverse complement strand
GGCTGGTCCAATTTAGCCATGAAACCTCCCACACTAAAATGACAGGTGTTTCAGTTTCATTGTCTAACCCCTGTATGATACTGCTAGAATTTAGCCATATACTACCTAATAAACATTACAAGTAAAAGTCCCATAACTCAAGTATTCCTAAACTACATAAAACCAGTGAAGAACAAGACACAGGGAATACAATAACTGCTATAAATGTGGTAACAGCTTTGAGTTAGTGCTCATTCACACTCAAGGGGAGTTAATTCACCACCTTGGTGCCAGGACAGAGAAAAGTCTGGATGCTTGCCTCCCATTTGTCCTGGATGATGGTGGGTCGAGTCGAGCCGTACTTGAGGCACAAAGGCCTCTGGGTACACGTCAAGCTTTGACCATTGCCATCAGGCAGGGAGGGGCTGGACCGTTTTTGGCTTTGTAGACCAGCATCAGGGTTTTATATCTAATGCGAGCTGCTACAGAAAACCAGTGAACTGATGGCTGATCAGCTGCAGAGGCCTGATGGCACACATAGGAAGGCCAGCTAGGAGGGAGTTGCAGTAACCTCCAGCTTCTTTCTGTAGAAGGAAGACTTTGCAGTGGCTACTTCTTTAGAGAACGTGGTAAGGAGAGATTGGTAGGAGTGAAGGTCAAATATGAGCCTTGATTTTCTCCAGCACCTCTTAGCCATTCTGAGTTCTCAACAGTCAGACTTCTGTCAGCCAAGGAGCAGGTGGTGAAGATCTTGTAGGTTTCAGAGAGAGCCATTTGAAAGTGTCAGGACAGCATGCAGGTGTTGGACGTGCCACAGCCAATCATTCCTGAAAATGATTATATCATCTAGATGGCATATGCATTGTGGGGGAACAGAATCTTGTCCAATATCCAGTGTACCCCTTGGTCAGTTCCACCGTTGAATTTAAATGAGCTGCACCTAACCGATTGATAAGTTCATCATTGCAATGTATGGGATAGGCATCAAATTTAGACACTGCGTTGACTTTTGTATCATTTATACAGAAGTGAACTGACTCATCTGATTTAGGAACTAAAATAATGGGGCTGCTCAATGCCCTGTGAGACTCCTCAATTACTACTTCTCTTCTTCTCTTACCCTTTGCTTTTTATGTTCAGAAAGGCAATAGGGCTGACTATGATCCACAACTCCCGGGGGCATCTGTATGTGCTGTTCTTCAAGGTTAGTGCATCCGGGTAGTGATGAGAATATAGCGAAAATCTCCAGCTGAATTTTAGCTTCATCAGTAGCCAGGGCTGGGGAGAGGTGGCTGCCAGTATGGACTGGAGTGGGTTTCTCTTCCAAATTCATCTTTCTTGGGGACAACGTCTTTCTTGCCAAGGTCACTGACTCTGTCGCCCTCCACTGTTTCAGGAGGTTGATGTGGTAAATCTGTCACACACACCCACACACCCTGTCTGTACGGCCGCTGTGTGACCCACTGTGTGACCTCAAAGGGCCCTTGCCACTTGGCAAGAAATAAAAAAAATGACTTAGGTAATAAGGCCATTAAGTAAAAAGAGGACATTATCTCTTGGTGTGAAAATCCATAGCTGAGCACCCGTTATAGAGCCGGGACTGACATTCTTGAGCCTGGAGCAAATGACCCTGTTTTAAGTGAACTCTTGTACTACAAATAAGAGGGGTTTGAGACACTTATCACAGTTACATGCATCCTCATGAACAAACTTACGAATGATATTTTTCAGGGTTTGATTACATTTTTGATGAGCCCATCTGTTTGTGGACTTAATGCCCAATAATTTGTATAGTTTGCATAGTGTCCATGACATAAATGCCATGCCCGTCAGGGTCTCTTTCAGAATGCCAACCAGGGAGATAACACTGAAGAGTGCAACGTTGCATGCTGAGATATGGTGGAGGGGCACTTCTTCTATCCCACAAGGACTAACCAAATTGTTATCCCTGTGTAGACCACTCTAATGGTCCGATGAAGTCTATCCCAACTCTTTCAAATGGGGCTATGATTAATTGGAGAGGGCACAATTTTTGAACAACTGGCAGATTTACCAGCTGACATTTGTGACGTGCCACACACCACTTCCTTGCAAAAGCCCAGGCAGGGGTTGAGTGTCTTCTCATATCCCATGTGTCCCACCATCAGATTAGGAGGAAGGAGAAGAGAGAGAAGAGAGAGAGAAAGGCCCAGCTGGTCTGGGTGGTATCGGGAGCTCTCCTGCCACCGTATATTTGGACATCTGGTCTTCCTCCAACATCCCCCTGCAGTAATGCCGGCACTAGGATCCGGGGTTGAGGAGTAGCACAAGGATTTCTGGGCAAATTCAGCCCATGGCAGTAACAGTGCTCAATCCTCCTGATTAAACAAAACAGAACTGGTGGAATGAAGGTAAAGCCCCATCGGAAATATACTGGATACTGTTGAGCAAGCTATTACTTGGTCCAAATCTCATACAGCTTTCAGGAAACATGATAGGTTCAGACTGTTGAGAGGGGTATAAATGAAACTGGGAGTCAGCCTTGGTATTCTTGGCATTCTTAGATCTTGGGTGCTATGAAAGAGTGAAGTTGAAATGTGTGAAAAAATAAGGCCCATTGACATGGGTTTAGTCATGGGTTATAGTAACTGGTATACAACCATCAGCCATAACATTAACATTGGGGGGACCAACAATGGAGCTGCAGCCCTGAATGAATCATCTATAAAATTTTGTGAACCCCAGGAAGTGGTGCATGTCCTTAATAGTACATGAATTTGGACTATTGGTTAATGCAGTCATTTTCCTTTGGTCTATAGTGACCCCTTTGTGCCCAATTATGTATCCTGAGAATGACACTGTCTTTCTGTGAAATTCACATTTTTGTGCCTTGATGTAGAGTTGATTCTGTAGAAGAAAATTTATTTTTCAGGACATGATGGAGAGTTCTTGATGAGGTGCTCCAGGCTGCCACAATAGAAAGAGGCTCCAGTATGACAATATTGCCGACATTCAGTCAGGCTCAGTTTAGCTTGACCTAGCTTCATGAATTCAGGTTGCTCTGCTTCAATACAGGGCTTCATGTGGTCTTTGAGAGCTAGCCAGTTTCTGAGAAGGTGATTGAGCTGGATGTCTAGATGTAAGAGGAAGTTGAGAGACACCTCATCATCTTTGTATGCATCTCTCCTTGAGTACTGCAGGTTTTAGACCTTGGCGGAAGGCTGTCTTATGTGCCGGCTTGTTCCACTTCCAGCCATTAGCTTATGTAACTCCAAAGTACACTATATTGCACTAAATCATTGAATTCAGGTGTTCCAATCACTTACATGGCCACAGATGCATAAAATCAAGCACTTAGGCATGCAGACTGCTTCTACAAACATTTGTGAAAGAATGGGTTGCTCTCAGTAGCTCAGTGAATTCCAGCATGGTACCGTGATATGATGCCACTTGTGCAACAAGTCCAGTCATGAAATTTCCTCACTACTAAATATTCCACAGTCAACTGTCAGCAGTATTATAACAAAGTGGAAGCGATTGGGAACAACAGCAACTCAGCCACAAAGTGGTAGGCCACGTAAAATGACAGAGCGGGGTCAGCGGATGCTGAGGCGCATAGTGCGCAGAGGTCGCCAACTTTCTGCAGAGTTATTTGCTAAAGGCCTCCAAACTTCATTTGGCCTTCAGATTAGCTCAAGAACAGTGCGCAGAGAGTTTCATGGAATGGGTTTCCATGGCCAAGCAGCTGCATCTAAGCCTTACATCACCAAGCACAATGCAAAGTGTCAGATGCAGTGCTGTAAAGCACACCACCACTGGACTCTAGAGCGAACCACTGGGTTTGGTGGTTGCCAGGAGAACGGTATTTGTATGACTGCATTGTGCCAAATGTAAAGTTTGGTGGAGGGGGGATTATGGTGTGGGGTTGTTTTTCAGGACTTAGTTCCAGTGAAAGGAACTCTTAATGCTTCAGCATACCAAGAGATTTTGGACAATTTCATGCTTCCAACTTTGTGGGAACAGTTTGGTGATGGCCCCTTCCTGTTCCAACATGAATGCGCACCAGTGCACAAATCAAGGTCCATAAAGACATGGATGAGCAAGTCTGGTGTGGAAGAACTTCATTGGCCTGCACAGAGTCTTGACCTCAACCTGATAGAAGACTTTTGGAATGAATTAGAGTGGAGACCATGAATTAGAGCCAGGCCATCTGTTATATGAAGCTGTTATAGCTGAAAAGGGTGGGCTGACATCATATTAAACCCTATGGATTAAGAATGGGATGTCACTCAAGTTCACATGCGCGTGAACGCAGACGAGCCAATAATTTTTGCAATATAGTGTATATTCTGATAGGTTCCATTGAACTTGAATAGTGGTGAGGAGCTGTTCATTAATTTCCTTGCCTTCTGCCGAGCAATTGAAGACACGCTGGAACATCTGAAAGAACTGTTCATATGTGGCTATGTCCAGACCGTGGTAGCCCATGTGAGCACTGGAGCATGAAGCCCTGGCATCCTGCTGGGACATCGGTGTATTTCTCAATTCATGGAACAAGAAAGAGTAGCTTGGGTGGCTGAGGCTGATGGAGAAGCTAGAGAGGTTGTGGCTTGTAAACTCACCATCTGCATTGTCAGCTGCTTGATCTGCTGTTGCTGCACTTGGCACCGGTTATATTCCTCTGCTGCATCCATGATGATGGCAAAGTAATCTATTAGAGATGTCGCAGAAGACAGAACAGAATGTACATACAGAGTGATTTGTTAACACAATTCAGACAAATCCAAAACTTGAGGCAAAATGGTAGTCAGTGTCAGGCAAATGTCAACTGATCTGCAAACAACACTAAGAGGGCAAAACCAAAAACAGTAACCTGGAAAGATGTTTTCTTTCCATCTTTAAAATAGATGGATTGTGATTAAGATGCAAATGGGAACAGGGGTGTGAAATCAGAATTTGGGTAAAGGTGAATATGTCAGTGAAGAGCGTTGCTGGAAGTTGGATGCAGCAACCGTGTTTGTAGGCCATGCTGTATTCTGGAAAATGGAGTCCTGGTCAGACTCTGGGGCTACCATGGCAATAACAAAGATCATCGAAGGACAGTCCTCTCAATTTCACTCAGGAAGAGGACATAGTGCATATTGAAGGGCATTTCAACCACCATTTATTTATGTCTGGAACATTGGAATACCTTGTGTCTAGATCACACAGCTCAGAGCACATAATGGTGATTTGTCAGCTGAGGATTGCTTGAGAGCTGGGCATGGGGCTGACATGTGCATGCTAGCACAGACAGAGTGATTGGCTGGTAATATGCTGTTTCAGCAATACCATAATTTGGTTTGAAGTCTGAGCCATTGCTGTATGTAGAAATTGGAGACATTCCATTAATAATAAGAAATGTCTTTACTAGTTTATGTTTGTGTGTACAGTTTTCCCACACAACACTGTTCTGTTGTCCTGTCTACTTAATGTACACTTAATTTTGCACTGTGCTATTTAATTTGTAATGTGTTGCAGCATGGTCATTCTAAAGTACATGGGCTATCTAGTTGAATTATAGTAAAAAAAAAAACCACTTGACTTGATTTGAATTTACTCTTGATAAAGTCAGTCAGTCACCAGTATGTAGACAATGTTGTTTTGTTCACCTTTGGGATAGAGCCAGGTCTGCCTAAACATATTCACGTTTGGCCTGCTGTGGTGTTCCAAATTGGCACAACCCCCAGCACATCTGCTCTCTGATTGCACCCACCTCTATTGTTACAACTTTGCTCTTGACAGGGAGAAATCCTAAGTGCAAACCCCAAAGGAGAATACATGTGCTGGACCATTGCCTCGGAGTATGCACACAAATTTCTGTGTTCACTACTGTTACATGCTTCTGTGATATAACTGACAAACACCATATCACATCAGCATCAGTCAGCAATGAAACAGTCTGAAATGCAGCATTCCTTGTTTTCTAAGTAAGGGTTGTAAATGCTAGTATAAATGCCAGATGCAGAAAATTTGCATATGGGCAATGTTTAGCCACATCCAGTTCCTCGAATACGTTCATAATCAAAGCTGCTCTGCAGCTCTGCTCAAAGCAACACTGTGCTTACACACTATAAATTACGTGGTCCACCTTTCTTCTAACTCTGTCACTCATAGCAGACAGCGAAGTACACACAAGGGCTCTCCAATGACATGCACACACTTTGTTTTCACCAATCCAAAGGAACAACGCTGCTTATATGTAAGTGGAGAAATCGGTTGGAATTTTATCTTTCGATCTGTGTTTTTTCATTGCTCATATCACATGTGGTATGCAGAAGCATATGGAAAGGCAGTCGTTTTAAGAACACATCTAGATATACCAAATCTCGATCTAGAATGGTTCAGCTTCTGCCTGTTATTTTAATCAGGAAATATCTTTGGGGAAAAAAAACTGCTATGGTATTCTACTACATGTTTTTACTGCTTGTGGATAGCCACTTGCCCTGACATGAACACACCACTTGTGTTTTTGCCCTGACTTGTTCTCATCTGTTGCTCTGGTACCAGTGTGGCGCAAGCTGTTTCCTGCATAACACCATACATGCACCAATGAGGTCTTTAAAACTGAGCTCTTCAGAAATAATGTGACCATGATTAAGGGATGTCATTAACAGCCCTCTGGCCTATAGTTTGTGTGTCAACCACCTCCTGAACATATGTGCCAAAGACCAGACTCCAGCTGATTATTTCATGATTAATATTTCTCCTTTTTAAAAAAAAGTGAATTATTACTATCTGCTATCTACTCATGCCGGTATGTTTTGTACTCTTTCCATTCACTGCCTGTGACTCTCGCAGTTTCACAGTTTTACCACAAGGAAGCAGAAGAGTACTTTGCTCCTAGAGGTGTGTGTGTGTGTGTGTGTGTGTGTGTGTGTGTGTGTGTGTGTGTGTGTGTGTGTGTGAGAGAGAGAGAGAGAGAGAGAGAGAGAGAGAGAGAGAGAGAGCACATGTGTAGATAAAGGAGACATTTGACTAGTCCTCATGATAAAAACTGATTTTAACATAAACTACCGAAGTTAATGTTAGGTTAGATTTATGCTTTATAAATCATAGTTAGATCAACTCAACCAGAGATAATCCATAACGATCAAGTGCGACACCAGGTCAAGAACCTTAAGGGAGAAAAAAAAGAAAAACTGAAAAATATTTTCCCTTTTATAGAATTTTAACTCAGAATGAACTGGTGTCTCTGGCTGGGGTCAGAGGTCAGTGAGTCCCACTCAGGATTGTTTGTGAATGACTGGCAGAAGGAAGTATCTCCTAACTAAGAGGAAGAGGAAACATTCACTCAGTCAACACACTGAAGATGGGCTCTCATTCCTGCTCCTCGGGATTCTTTTGTCATCATTTATTTCACATTAACTTTGAATTGTGATTTTAAGAACTCTTAAAATCTGCAACTTATAACTTACCTAATCACTAAATAAGGAAGTGTTTTTAATCCATATTTTAGCATTTTTTAATTAAGCAAAATTTAAACCATTTGTGTCATATTCATATACCATAGCAGTTGACCATTAGGCCCATAGTCACCATTGCTCATTTACATTTGTGTTAATTCATTGCTTTTATTTAGACCTATTTGTTTCCAATTTTGGAGTTTAAGGGTAGCTGTCACTCAACACCACCGCTCCCAGACCTCCCTGCACTTCTCACTCCTCTATTCATGTGATGATGTGTTTAAGGAAGTAGCCAGAGTGGTTTTTGGACCACTCTTTTTTTTTTCTGCTTTGTGAATGTAATTCATTACGATGGCACCTCTAGTCTTCTGCATATACAACAGTAAGATCTGTGCTGCTAACTCTGGATGTAGTTAACAGTTAAGAGACTGGCAATGTAGGAAAAGTGCATACATACGACAAATAAAAATAAGATCGAACAAATACATATGATCATTATAGATGCAGCATAGTGATGTTTATTATACCATAGCCTCAATGATTTTCAGTTGATTCCTCTCATCGTTTATGTTGTATATATGGTCCAAAAGTCTGAGACCACCTTGAAAAGCTGGGATTTTCCATTTAAAGTTAAAATGAAACAAAAGGTTTTAGGATTTTGCACTATGCCTAGCTCTCGATTTAAATGTAAGCAATTGCTTGTATGAAAGGTCAGATTTTCCTCATGCCTAATCTCTTCTATTGAAGCGTGCGTTCAGGTGACACTCTGATGGATTTGATCTAAGCCGAGAATAAGTAGGGATGCATTTATAAATTGTATCAATTTATAAAAATATACATTTATAAAATCTGGAATTGAAATGTTTCTGTGCAGCTGCTTTGTGATGCCCCTTGTTAAAAGCACTATACAGATAAAATTGAATTGAATTGAAAATGGATCATAAGGTTTTGCACAAACTTGTGGACTTCATGGCAGCTTGAGGTCATACAAACAAAAAAAAAAAAGCCAGACATATCAAATATAAAAAGCTCATGTAAATATGTAAAGATTCTACTTTTCACTCAAGTTGTTATGAGTAATGTAATTTCTTATGCAAATGGTTATATTAAATTAGAAAAGAATGCAAAACAGAAGCATTTTCACTAGTGCCCTAGGACTTTTGGACTCCACTGTATATAGAATATTCCTTATTTTAAGGAATCCACCTCACAGTGGAGGGTCACACTCGAAGATCATGATCTGATTCTTTCTCTCTCATCTCAACTAATCTACCACTGCATGCTGTTAGCCTTTGTATAACCCAACAGATTAGAGAAAAAGTACTAGTTTCTTACTTCGTTGGTTCTGGCTATGAACTTCTGATGGATCCCTAGAGAGGTGGAGGAGTGGTGGGGGTGCTCTACTGATCTACTGATAGCCCTATGGGGCTGTTGTGTGGGCCTTTGGGGGTGTCATTAGAAATCCGGCTGATGAGAGAGTGGTATTGTATCGTTCCCTTTTTCAGTGAGGTGTTTGGAAAGAGCAAGTCTAAAAGCATCCTGCCAAAGTTTCTGCCACAGGCTAAAAACGCTTTACTCTAAACAAAGAAACTCCACCTCAGAGTCAGCACCTCAACAGACACTCAGGGATTTGGGTTACCAGTCTACTACTGTCCACCGACTTAACCATTAATCCTCTCACTCAGTGTGTTAAGCTGCCTGGACCTCAGAACTAAGAGGGTGTAATCATTCTTCCAGTGCTAATATTTCCGACATTAAATGTTGAATTGTGGAAAATAACAACCTGAAATTTCCGAGATGGAAGGTCCAAACGTCTGAAACCACAAGTGAAAATGCTTCTATTTTGCTTTTCTATTTATCTTTTCTAATTCAATACAACAATTTTCATTACAAGTTATATTATTGACAACAACTTGAAAAGTAGAATACGATAATTTCATAAAATCTTAGTATTTGGTACTAAATCAGAATCGCATTTCTTGCTTTAATGAGAGTGTGCACTTGAGCTGCCACTGAGTCCAAAACCTTACGATCAAATCTAATCCTCATATAATCTGAGCACATACTTCAACAGAAGAGATTAGGCATAAGGAAAATCTGACCTTTTGTACAAAGCAGTTAACATGGTCAATAGCACACATTTGCTTGTAGTTACATAGGGAGCTAGAAATAGTGCTGAATCGTGAATATTAAATGCTCAAGATATCGAACATTTACTTTTTGTTTGAAATATTAAAAAATTCAAAAACCTGTTTATATACTTTCTATAGAAGAATGCTGAAAAGCAATAAAAAAAAATCCAGATTTTCCCAGATTTGCTTTCTTTTGGATAAAACAGGAAAGGACCTGGCGGACCCGATGATGGGCCCTGAGACCTAATGGTAAATTAAGTTGTTATTGCCTTTACGCCTAAATCCACTGAGATTTACCACGGTCAATATTCATGAAATAAATTTCTTTACATTAATTATTTAATTCACATAAAGCCAAAATAAATGGTTGTTGACTGTGATAATGCAATGACCTTGGTTCAGGATATCTATAATACTCTATTAGAGATGTTTTAAGTGTTCCTAATGACGTTGTGGGTTTGTCAATGTAATCATTTGTCCCTGAAAGAAAAGAAAACCTTTTAGCTTCTTGAAATGTTAGTTGAGATTTAGCCATGGTTTAACTAAATGGATTCAACTCATTGTGCAGTTATGAAGCCCTTCATTATTTGCAAATACGTTTTAATCTCTTTTTTGGTACATAATGGGCCTCAAATGGGATTAGTAATGACAGACTACAACACACCACAATGAAGTGGGATAATGGTGGGATAACAAACAATGGGAAATTCACATGGCGTGTTCAATCTCAGTGCTGCACCCTGTTGGAAAGGAAGCAGTACTTGTCTCCAGAGCATTCATGAGCAACAAACACTTATGCACTCTACTGGAAACAGCAGAATGTTAGTAAATGGTAATGCCTTGCATGTGTCGGTCAGCTTATTCTTCATGGTAAAAACGGGTGACATAATATGTAACTATGGCTTCTATGCAGAGACTGGGGCAAAACTAGTGGATTGGAGTCAGACCCTCAAGACCACACACACATCATATCCAGGTGTATGTAAGTACGCAAGCATGTGTACGAGTATGCGCATATCTGTGTGTGGTCTGGCGTAGTTACAGTTATCACAAGTGGGATTTTATGTGCCTAAAGAGATATTGTTTTGTGCGACTGAGTGTGAAGCCCCTTACCCCTCCTCTTTCTCTAGGTGTTGTTCTCCACCTGTCCCCACCCCCCCCTGTGTCTCGTGAACAGTTCTGGACTACTTCCAGTCATGGGACTTATTTTTAAACTCATATAATCTCCTGTGTTTCCTCCCCTGAGTCAAATCGGTGCTGTCTGAATTGCATTCACACAGCTCCTTCTCAAATTTTTGAATATCCCCACTGCTCAATGCTTCAGTGCTAATCCCACTGAGCTACACTACCCTCGAGCATGAACAATCCAACCAGTTGGGTAGGAGTTGAGTGCATATACAAAGTACAGAATATTTGCTTTTATATTAACAGCAAGGAACAGACTGCAGGTGTACTATGTAGATTATTATTATTAGCAGCCATGATGCCTTTTTCCCAGGAGGCAGTAATCCTTGTGCTCCGTCTTGTATTGTCAAGCAGGAATCTGCTCCAGTGGTGGCCCTCGGAGGACGCCGGGAGGATTCCAACGTTCCCACACCTTCTAGCTTTCCTCAGTAATCCCACTCCCTTAGTTATTCAGCAGTAGAAAGAAATTCACCTGGCATTTTAAACCATCTCAGGACAGAGAGGTGCACAAAGAATAAATGTCTTAGGCGTGATGGAATCTGAAACTAGAAACAAGAATGAAATGAGTGATATCTTGCTTTGGGAATATCAAATACATCTATCTTCTGTATGCTGTGTCAGTGTTGAAATAGAACACCTATGTAGTGTGTTTCGTGTGCAGGTAGTATGTGGATGTGTTGGGATAATGAACATATGTGTCTTTGAAGTTGAAAGTTTTTGCTCCTTTCAAGCAGGGTCACTGAGCCTGTGAGTGAGTGTTTGTAATTGCTGTGGGAATGAATAAGCTTGGGGGAACCCCGTGCTGCTAACTTACAGCCCATTTTAACCCAGCCTTGCCACTCACGCATTACACCATACATGCACACACCTGAAACAGCACACACACACACACACACATATGCACATGCACTTATAAGCATAAAATCCTCAGCATCCTCAGGTAGGTACACTGGATGGTGAATTTTAGGGCAGATCAGCAGAAAAAGATGCATTCAACAGAATTTAGAGACTAATCCCGAAAGTGGTGCTCGTAGAAATATAAAGCCCGCTCCTCTGCTTCAAGCAGTCTATGAATGAATAATGGTGTCTTTCTCAGCAGTATGACTGACAGGTCAGGGAATCTGAACTCAAAACTGTCTCCTTCACTTTATATCATGGCAATAAAAACAAACAGGGAACAGTACAGATACAGACTGTCAGTCATAGGCAATGCATTTTTTTTTCTATACAGCCCTGAAAACACCTGAGCTTTTTTTTTTTCCCTGGCTAATTTGTTGAACATAGTAACAGTTGTCAAGGTCAAAGCCTCTGCATTTGACGCCTCACTCTGCCAGTGTTTACGTTGGAAGGATTCGGTTCCTCCCCCTGAGGCATTGTTATGGCTAGACAAGTCGATTGTCAATAACTGTCACCTTTCAAGAAAGAAGGCCGCATCCATCTGCCTTTGCTTGCTATGTAATTAGCCAAGCAACTATCTCATACACTGATATGCAGACTGGCAGCTGTGCCAAAAATGTGGCACATTGCGTGCCTGACCTTAGCACGTGGGTGGCAGAACATTATTGCTTTGTTATTTTTAACCCAACAAATGTTATGCAAATGACTCATGGTTCACTATATACCCTATTAATTACTAATTAAAATATTTTTTGTTCTTTCCTTTTGAGGAACGTCATCTGCTGTGGGTGTTTGGGCAGGTAGAAAACTTCATATTTTTCCACCTGTTCCCCTGAGGCTGCATGAGATGCCTCTCACAAGCATGCTAAACGATATATGGGAATATTAAAGCACTTAATATCATCTTGATGGGCTAAAGAACAATGGTGGCAGTGTGTGACCTTTCAGCATGTTTTTCTCTGTGGTTTAGCTAATCGAGGGTTCTTCCCTGCAAGATATTTGTCTTGTTAAGTAGCTTCCCTGGAGATCTTACTGAATGATAAAGGTGTTTGCTGACCTAGAGCATATGTGTACTGTGTGATCGTTGTCTTTTTATTAAGCGTTTCAATGCTGCTACATTTCATTCAAAAGAACTGAAGAAATTCAATCAACAGATTTCATGAGCAGTTTCTTATCACCCGAAGTGCCGCTGGTTAATTTACAGTCTTCATCATGATTATTACCCAAATTTCTCCAGTTCCAGATTGTTTTTATAAATAGACCACAAGCCATCTTTCCTAAACATTTGATCCCACGGTGGATATGAAGCCCAGTAGCTTAATGCTTACACGAAGCATCACAGAAGACAAATTCCTTCAAAGAAGTCGTCAACAAAGACTTGTGTGTATGGTAATGTAGTTAAGTAAGGGTAATGAAGCAAAGGCTAAATTAGTCAAAGCAAAACAGAGCATGTGGTTAGAATTGACTAAGGGAATTTTCCTATAAGTGTGTTTCACTAATTCTCAGCATTTCTCCTTAGACAACACGCATGAATCTTGGTAGGTAATAATTCTCATAGTCATTTAATAGTATCATTGCACTGTTTTCAGAATAACGGCAACCAATATTTTTGGCAAGTACAACAGAAAAAGCGGCATTTATTGTGACCGCCACTGCAGCAACAGTTGCCATACAGTTTTTGTCAAGTTTTTTCTTATACTTCTTCTTCCTTTTTGGTTTTGGTTGATAAGTTTTGGTTGATAAGTTTTGGTTGATAATATCATGAATGCTGAAGTACCAGAAAAACT
>JAOUQY010000042.1:11540888-11551039 GCA_028566355.1 Doras micropoeus | reverse complement strand
CCACTGTCCTGCAAGAAGAATGGCTTAAAAGACCTCTGACCACTGTGCAGGACTTGTATGTGTCATTCCCAAGACAAGGTGATGCTGTATTGGCCGCAAAAGGAGGCCCTACACCATACTAATAAATTATTGTGGCCTAAAATCACAGGCGTTTCAATTTCATTGTCTAACCCCTGTATATATCCATCCATCTATCTATTTATCTATTGTTAGTTAGTTAGTTATTTTTGCACATTAACATTAAGTTAATGCCGTTATGTCTACCAGGCTGAACGGCATTCCCTCCCTGATTATCATGCACATCTTTACACCTGAGCACAACCACAGATGACACAACCATAAGAGACCTTGACCTTGGACTGCAAAAAAAAAAAAGGCTGGTGAGCACTTTTGCTTTATCTACACCTGACTTTAACCCTTACATTAACTCCAGCAACCATCAGTAAAAACCTTTGGCTCTTCTTGTTTTTCCAAGTGCAAAAAAAAAGGTAGAAGAAGAAAAAAAAAATAATAATAATAATAATAATAATAAGAAGAAGAAGAAGAAGAAGAAGAAGAAGAAGAAATTTTCCTCATGGGAACCTTTCACCACTTTCACCACTAAGTTAAATCCCTCAGACAGTATAAAAACACACACACACACACACACACACACACACACACACACAAGAATTACAAATCTGATTACAAAGCTGATAAGCACAGAATGAAACAGGATTACAGGCTGCATTACAGTGGGATGATGGGGACGTGTAAACAGCCAGCAGTCATGCTGCTTTTTTTAAGTCACCCTGTGCAAAGTTCATTCTGTTCACCAGGGCTGGGCCCGGCGTCCTGTAACACACAACGTGTAGAGGTGTGAACATTCAAATGGCTGAATTCTTTACAGGCTGGAGGAACTGCAGCGATGTTGAAACGAACACATCAGCCAGTGGACCCTCAGGAAGATTTGCATTAAAGTTATTTGACAGATCTCAGGCTACTTTCAGTGAAAGCAGAAGATTACATTCCTGAGCAGTTGAGGCTAAATGCTCTTTCTCATGTGCCTCTGGCAGGCCTGGGATTAGAACTCACAAGCTTCCAGTTACTGTGGCACAAAACATTAACCACCAAATGACCTCCACCACATGACAGAAATGTTTCAGCATTCAGCATAGTCACTTTTCACTCACACATACTGGAAAAAATGGAGCACTGATATTTCTCAGTCTCACACACTTAGTAACACAGCATAGTAAGAGCACGCACGCACACACAGACACACAAAGACACACACACACACACACACACACAGCTTGCTGCCTGTGCCAACTACTGTAAATATTTAGAGGTCAGCAGTCACAGAGTGGAAAATCAAAGCTTTCAGTGGTGTGTGTGTGTGTGTGTGTGTGTGTGTGTGTGTGTGTGTGTGTGTGTGTGTGTGTGTATTTGTGTGTGCCCAGTGAACTGCTCTCACTTTCAAAGAGCTCTCTTTAATGCTCCACTCCGACAGGGAGAGAAAGCAGTTATCTGTCTGCTGTGTGTGTGTGTGTGTGTGTCTGAGTCTGTGTCTGTGTATGTGTGTGTGTACTTATCTGTATGATGTGGGTGCGACAGCACTCAGGGCACCACATTAATCAAAATGTTAGAAAAACGTTTCCAGTTAAAATAAACAACATGACCCAGAGCCCAGCGCACGAGACTGCAGAACGTTCTTGCCGGTGTATCGCTTTCTCGAGGCCTTTCTCTGCTCCGAGCTGAAGAGTGGGTCTGAGTTTTACTGGGGCGGAACCTTTTCTCTCAATAAAAGCAACCACGGAGAGAGCGGATGAGTGAACACACTAAGAAAGCAACAGTTAACTCGCAGCGATGTGTTAGTGCGAGTGTAACAGCATCAGTCTGAATAATATCCAGCCCTAAGTCTGCTCAAATCAAATGCTCACTGATAATTATATCACTAAATGAATGGGTCATGTTATAGAATGGCCTTGAGTGAGTGTGTGTGTGTGTGTGTGTGTTTGAGCCAGTACCACAGGCATGTAAGTCTAAATGTGGTCTATATATTTGTGTGGCAATTCATGGAAAACGCAGATCTGTGCGTGCTATATGTGTATACACACACACACACACACATACACACACATATGCGTATTCTATTGTAGCTCAAGCCACCCTCTCTCTCTCTTAACTGGCCCTCTTTCTGGAAGCCTACTATATAATTTACCAGAGGCCAACCAGTCGCTATTTTTTCCGACCACTAATTAATTATAATTCTGCAGTTTTATACAGTCACAGAAAAGGCATGCAAAAAACCTACATGAGAGAGAGAGATGGAGGGGGAGAGAGAGAGAGTGAGAGAGAAAGAAACTGCCCTTGTGGCTTTGTGTTAAAGCATTTACTCCGCCTGTCATCTCTGTGCCTTTGAGACAATTTCCATCTCAAAACACTCCCCATATTTCAAAACTGCTTATAGCCACAGCGGTACAGGATGAAGAGTGGGGGTGAAATCAGGCAGAGAGAGTCTGTGGGGCTTCATTTAGTCAAAGAACATCAGCAAGTTCACTAGACATTAACACACAGCGTGCTCCTTTGGCCCTGCATTCGTATCTGTTGCTTCATCTGAAAAAGAAGGAAGCTATAGGTAGAGAGATTTTATTTCACATTATGACAACATATATTCAAATATTCAAAAACATAGGCTAATATTCAAAAATACAGATCAATTTTTTTTCTTGTACGGCATCTCTGTTTCTCTAAGAGAGGTATATGTTACTCTTTCACAAATCAGTACCGCAATATTTTGTTACACATTTCGATGATTCTGATGATTCTGTCAAAAATGAATTGGTATATATTGTGATTAAGTTAACTGGCTTAATAATGATCAATAATAATAACGATGTTATTGAGAATGTTTAGAAGGTATAACTTGAGGATTGAGGGAAATAACTAGACTCTTTTGTTTCTTTAGATGGAATAATCGAATAATCTACAATAAATCAAAAAATTCAGTCATTCAAATTCAAAATTCTAAATCATTCCTCTACAGGAGAATTCACCCCAGTCCACCACCATTCACACGCACGGTCACACAGTCATTCACATTTAGCCATGAATCATTATAGTCAATGCAACAGAGGAAACCAGAGAACCCAGAGGAAACCCCCAGACAGACAGTAACCCGAACTCAGGATCGAACCCAGGACCCTGAAGCCGTGATGCCCCGATGCTGAATAAACACATTTCATATGATAAATAATACAAAATATAATAGCTCCATAATAATTATATGAAGCAAAATAACTTTGCTAATATATATATAAACACATCAGAATGCTAATTAGGTGTCTTACTTGCAAGAAGGCTATGTAGTAAGCCAAGTAGCATGCCCTATATAATATTTAAGGGGTCATTAATTCTTGTTCTGTGAATGTAAAAGGAAAATGAACAAAACAGGTGAAGAATTAAATTGTGTCACAGCACTAAACAGTGTCTAAATATGCTATTTACTGTACGAAAGTTGGAGTATCAACCTCATTAAACACAGATTTTCCAGCTGAAGTACTTTAAATAGGTTAGGCAGTGCTCCTAAAATTACTTTGTCACTTTATTTGAGGGCATGGGCCCTGGAGGGCCATTTTGCACAAAAAATGTATTACGTACTTAGTTCCTTTCAGAAATTAGACATGGCCGGAGTGGACATTATTAAAACGTCACTTTTTTTTCAAAAGGGGGGATTTCTCCACTGTAGTTTGTGCTTCATAAATTTTGGCTGGACTGATCTACTGGACTGTAAGTATATGAAAAATCGTGTACGACTAATCACCGCTATGAATACAATTTCACACATGTTTTTGTTGGCAGCAGGTCCGGGGTGCCATTTAACAAGATTAGCCTAAGAAGCCATGTTAATCCATTAGTGAGTAATCCATTACATTAACAATACAGAGGGACTAATGGAGGTAATTAATGCATGTTAGGATGTGTGGAATCCGTAGACGTTGGACCAGCTTTAATCAGCTTTAATCAGTGCTCCATCAAGTTTAGTCAGAATGCTTAGCAACACAGCTTTTTCCAATATTATTCCTAGTATAAATAATCTGTCTGCTGTAAGGTCTACACAGCGTTCAGGGTCTCCTGCTAACAAAAAGTCAGAGAAAGATTTCTTTTGATTCCTGGTGTTATGTTCTCTAGTGATGGTGTTGGTAGAAATGGCACTCTGTCTTTTCCATGGAGAACATCATAAAGACCTCTTGGTCTAGCGTGTTCAAAAAGTCATCCGCTGTTCATTTTAAGCATGTTTGCCGGGTTTTCAGTTGGAATTAAAACTTTCCTAAAGGAGACTGGTGATCGCCGATGGTGACCTTGTGGTAACAGGTCGCGGTGTATTGATGATTTAGAACCCCCATCCCAATCCCCATCTCGCAACCCCAACCCCTACCCCATGAACCATATACATTTAAATTTACATTTATGGCATTTGGCAGACACCCTTGTCCAGAGTGAGTTACATTTATCTCATTTATACAACAGAGCAGTTGAGGGTTAAGGGCCTTGCTCAGGGGCCCAACAGTGGCAGCTTGGTGGTGCTGGGATTTGAACTCATGACATTCCAATTAGTAGTCCAATGGCTATATTATATCATATTATATTATATTATATTATATTATCCATCCATTATCTTAACTGCTTATTCAGGGTCACAAGTGAGCCGGTGCTTAGCCGGCAGCTTAGGGTGCAAGGCAGGAACAACCCTACATAGGGCGCCGATCCATCGTAGGGCACACACACTCATGCATACACTCACAGACTAGGGGCACTTTAGAGACACCAATTAACCTAACATGCATGTCTTTGCACTGTGTGAGGAAACCAGAGTACCCGGAGTAAACCCACACAGACACAGGGAGGACATGCAGACTCCACACAGAAAGGACCCAGACCGCTCCACCCGGGGATCGAAACCGGGACCTTCTTACTGTGAGACGACAGTGCTACCCACAGAGCCACCGTGTCACCCATACTATATTATATTATATTATATTATATCAATGCATGGAGTAGAGCTTGGTCTCATCACATAGAACGTCAATAGAGTAGCTCATCAGCAGCTAGTTTAAATAACATAAGCAACACCAATGAGTGACACCTGTTAAACGCACCTCAACATGTTATTTACAATCATTTATCCAACTATGGGCAATAGAAAAGTCACTGTTGCAAACAGTTCAGTGAACAACATTGTCATTATTTTCACCCCATTAGGCAGGGGCACACTTTAATGTACACCTGGGTGAAATGCAGCTCATATTTTCTTTTTTTGCGGACTCTGAAGTAATGGACAACAAAAGAGAGAGCATGAGAGAGAGCGCAAGAGAGACAGGTCGACTGGAAATCTTGCCCACAAAGAAAACCGATGGGTCTACTTAGCACAAAGAGAAACCAATCATGATCTTTCTCTGTCACTCGCTCACTACGTTTTTGCCTCCTCCCTCGGTCTCTGTCGACCTCTCGCACTAAAACTTTTTTTATCAGGGATATTGTCTATTATTTCTGGGCACCAGGGAGCCTCTATCAATATGCAGGAGACTCCTGGAACTTACAAAACATCAAAAGATCTGCCTAGATAGTCTAGCTTACACAGTATGTGGTATGTGTTTCTCCAAGTTGGTTGTTGAGCTATGAAATACTGATATCAACAAGGGTTTTGTGTCACATAATATGCAGATCACTGTCACACTGCGTCCTTTCAATCAGACAAACTGGGGCAGGGATGCTCGTCTTTCTCAACCGCTGGCTATAAACATTTTCTGTCAGGAGTATGGACCTTCAGTAAGAAAGTGCTTTAGTTTGAATGGATCTTGGCAGAGGTGGGAGTAACTCACACATGTACAAGTCTGAAATCGCATCGCTGCATTAAGTCCATTTTTAATTAATAAATGTGCTGCTTTTCAAATAATCCAAAACCAGATCTAGATTTATATTTTTTCAAAAGTTTAGGTTTAATATTCTTTGTTTTCAGGGGTGATGGGTCAGAGGTGAGTAGCACTTGGGTTCAACATCGGCTCTTTCATAGGATATTTACATGCAAACAGATGTTTCCTGCTTGGATTTTGAATTTTGGAGAGAGTTCTGTTGAGTATAAATATGTGTAAGTTTGAACTGCTTCTTACAGATCGTAAGAAGTGGATTATTGCTATTAATTAATAACGAGCTTTTACTTCCTGCTCCATCGGAACGTTTGAATACGGAACTAATGTTTCACACGTTGCATTGTGGACACTTATCAAGCAAGAACCAACTATCTTCTGATTGGATAATTAAACAGCCTGGTCAAAATATTAACAGCCCAAAATCATATGGAGTCAAAATAAAAAAATTAAACAAAAATGAACGCTAGCTAGTTTGCTAATGCCAAAAAAAAGTTAGCTTAAAAGACAGTCATGAACCTTTCTTTATGGGTTCTGTAGTGACGGATGAAGTTGGATGTTGTGGTCGTGTCAATAATTTTTGATCTTCAGACCTTGCATATGGCTGTTATTTATTTTTATTTTTTTTGACTACTTTCATCAACAAATCCAAATTGATTCAATGATACGAGTTTCTTCATACGTTGGTCTCTGCTGGTGCCCCGCGTTCTGATGGGTTGCCATGTTGGCGTCCATTGCAACAGAAATCACCCGATCATGTTTAAACCAAAAAAAAAATATCTCTAACTTATCAAAACAAAATGATAATGCAAATATTTAATAAAAGTCAAGTCATTTCGAGTCATCTGTCTCAGGTCTAAGTGAGATCTCAAGTCATGAATACCAAGTACAAGTAAAGTAGAGTCTTTTATCAGTGTTAGTCAAGCAAGTCTAAAGACAAGTCATGTGACTGGAGTTCCCCAACTCTGGATCTTGGATCTGAATCATTTACAAGGAACCAAGTAGTGTAATTGGAATGCATAGTTCATTACTTTCTACCCCTGGCCATCCTGGAAGGACATGAAAATTAAATCACTGAAACCATTAGATCCTGCAAATTGCATTACACTGTTAGGTCATTAGGACATGAAAGCATCAGGTTGCTATATGCCTAGACTTCTTGCTGTACATCAGATTGAGACCATTCATTAGAATTCAAGGATCCAGAGGTCTTATTGGGCTCACAGACCGTCATCCAGGGTGCAGCACATAGTGAAATGCTTAGGTGATGCTGTGACTGTGTAGCGAGTATAATAAACAGCCCAATTAATGTTCTGTCTAATAGAAATCATGATAAGGACAGAAAAATTTATAAGAAGCAAAAAAGGTACAAACCCCATTTCAGAAAGGTTGGGACACTTTCTAAAATGCAATAAAAACTGATATCTGTAATTTGTTAATCCACTTGAACCTTTATTTAACAGACAAAAGGACAAGGAAATGATTTTCAGTGTTTTCCAGGATTAACTCTATAATATATAAACAAATGTAGAAATGAATGCCTACAACACACTGAAAAAAAGTTGCCACAGAGGCATGTTTACCACTGCATCACATCAGCTTTTCTTTTTTTATTATACTTTTTAATCATTTGGGAATTGAAGATACTAATTATTGCAGTTTTGCAAGTGGAATTTTTGCTGTGTACAAGACTTGAGCTGCTCAACACTCTGTGGTCGCTATTGTCTGATTCACTTCTCTATGATGTTCCAAACATTTTCAATAGGAGACAGAGCTGGACTGTAGGCAGGACAGTCAAGCCACACTGTTATAACTCATGCAGAATGAGGCCTGGCATTGTCCTGCTGCAGTAGACATGGAAAAGATAGGCTGCATATGTGTCTCCAGACTGCCAGCATAAGCCTCCACATCAATGGTACCTTCACATATATTCAGATCACCCATGCTGTATTTTTCATCTTTGCCAAATAAAAGTCAATGCTTGTTTTTCCCAAATACAAGCCTCATCTGACCACAGAACACAGTTTCAGTCTTTCAATCCATCTCAGATGACTTTGGGCCCAGGCAGTGTTTCTGCGCAAAACTGATATATGGCTTCCTCTTTGCATAATACAGTTTCAGGTTGCATTTCTTGATGTGTCGGCAGACTGTTCAGTGACAATGATTTTCCAAAGTACTCCCGAGCCCATGTGGCTACGTCCATCGCGGGTAACATGACGGTTTCTCAATCTATTCCACCTGAGGTTCGATGGTCACACACATTCAGCATCAGTTGACCTTCAAGCACCAACATTTCCCCTGACCCCATGAAGCTTTTCATGAACTGTAGATGAACTTCTTTGCAATCTTACACTGAGAAACACTGTATTTGAACTTGCTGACAATTCTCTCATGAAGTTTGGCACAAAGTGGTGAAACACAACCCATCTTTGTTTGCAAAGACTAAGCCTTTGGTGGATGCTCCTTTAATCCTGATGACCTCACCTGTTACCAGTTACTCTGCTAATTGTGGAACCTTCCGGTGTTACTCGTATAACCTATTCAGTCTTATTTTGACTCTGTCCCAACTTTATTTTTAGCGTGTTGCAGCATTTTTAGAAAGTGTTCCAATTTTTCTGGATATGGGGTTTGTAGTAAAAGCACAGGCAGTGACATGAGAGCGTGAATATTCTGTTTGTGTTGTGCAGAATACTGGTGTTTGACCCTGAAATGAGCTAGTGGAACAGGCTACCCCACCCACTGGGTTTGAGGCTGTGTACCGAGTGTGGTATGAGCTCACACCAGTTTTCAAAAGCTTAAGCACTCGGGGCAAAATCAAAGTGAACCTGTGGAGTTTTTGAAAGGATTCAGTTATTTGGGCTTCACAGACACACACACTTTTACACATTTGCCCAGAGAAGGGCATAGATGCCTAATAAGTGTGCCAGTCCAAAAGGCTTGGTGTGTGTGTGTATATGTGTATGTTGATGTGTGTGGTTTTGGGTGTGCGTCAGTGTCCTCATGACCCTGGTCACGCCCATGCTACATGTGAGGGAGTGGGTTACTCCCATTTTGTTTTATTTGCTAATTTCTCAGTAATGCTGTGCTTCTGAAGTGTCTAAAGTGTTAGTTATGTGTGTTTTAAAAGCACGCACAGGCTTTTAAGGCTCAGTAAACTTCTGCATTATAGACATGCAGCTTTTTCCACACCAACACAGCACAACCCCCAGAGCGACACAGAGGCTCTAAAAATATTTATTTGGTTCATATCCACCACTGACACAAACACTTACATTATAATTCACCCAAAACACACACACACTTTATTTCTGATTACACATCAACACCGCTGTTATGAGTCATCCTCTTTTTCAAGTTTCTCTCTCATCATTTGTGTCTTCACCCAGCGATGCTATTGAATGAAAGTGTGTTGCTTTGTCTTCATAGTAGTCAAGGCAAACAAATCGTTATGTCTCGTAAACCAAAGAAGCAGGGACAGCAGAGAAAAGTGGGTTTCCTAAGTTCTTGTTTTTGTTGCTGCAACCTTTTTTCATTTAATGGCTTGCACCAGCCTTTACGATGTGTGTTTTTAAATCTCAGGCATAAAGTAGTGCTATACAAAATGCAAACTGTTTCCTGTTAATAAATGCTTCCTTTTTTCACCAATCGTAATGCTCTCTGCATATCACAACATCGTATTTCTCCAGAATATCAAATGACAATAGAATTTGTTAAAGAATTTTCTACAGCTACTTAAACATAAAAGGTGTTTTTAAGAACGTGTTTTGAGACGCTACTTTTTGCCCAGCTGTGTGTGATCATTCAAATCAGGCAGTGTTGTCAGATTTAATACAAATACTAAATGCATCGAAATATAGTCTACTAACAAAAGTCTCACTTTACTCACAGATAAATGCGGATAATGTAGCCAGTTAACGACTGTCTGCAATGCGACTGAACCAGAAGTAGTTTTTGTAGTAGACCATTAGTTTCAGATACAATTTGTGCCATTTTATAATGAAAGTACCTGGTAAGTTTTACTGATTGTCCTGCTTCTTTATCTTTCCAATCCTAGGAGCCTTCATTTACAAAACATAAGAGACAAAACTAATACAAAACAAATACCTATAACAAAATCTGTACTAAGAAAATAGAATTCCTAAGACTCCCAACATTTAAATGAATGCTGAAGTCATCCAGACTATGAAGGAACACATAAGGAATCATGTAGTAAACTTAAAAGTGTTAAACAAACCAAAATAT
>JAOUQY010000042.1:11349729-11361876 GCA_028566355.1 Doras micropoeus | reverse complement strand
CAGACAGCTGAACCGGATCTGAGACGGCTAAAGGAGAATATGCACATCTGACTGTAAAACAGGACCGCTAAAACACCCGTATGAAAAATTAGTAGGCAGTTTCCAAACATGTTAGAAAGTAGTCTATGCTGAGATCAATCAAGATAATACTCCTCTTGGCATATCCAGGTGCACTACTCTAAAGCAACAGTTAAATACTTATGTATTTACCTGTACTCGGACATAGACAACCACATCCACGGGGAATGAGGAGTATGGAGAGGCAGAGGATGACACCAGAGACACCTGAGACTCCTCCAGTGGATCCACTGAATCAAAATGGCCAACGTCCTCCTCTGGTGCACTCACTGCTACCCAAACAAAACATATGCATTCATTTTGCTAATAAGTGCACACTGCTTTTACATAAAGGAAGTACACAGTGTATTTCTGAAATGTTGCAATGTCCATACTTGTATAGTTCCTGTCCACTGGAGTAATGGGAATGGTCTCCAGTGCTTTTTCAAGGAAGTCCAACAAGCAGGGGCTAATAACCATTTCCTCTGGTAGAGTCTGCAGGGCCACCCATGCATATAGCTTAGCAGTCTTCACACCACCACTTGCCTTGCCTTTAGCTACACACAAATACACACATTAAGGACGTTTACATTTATTATGTGAACTGTGCTTGCAAAAGCCCCCATGGTTACCGAAGAGCACATGCACACACACTCACACAAGCACTTTTATGCTTTGTGACTGCAGGTCCAGTTATGAAGATAAAGTAAAGCATGAGCCAATGGTTTCAAAGCATACATGCACTCTGAGCATGTGGAGCCCAGTCCTACTGATGCTACAAGCCAAAATGAAGGACATTCATGTAAGCGAATGTCACAAAAGTGTTTCTTCTTTCATGAGAATCCATTATCTGGCAAAACTAGCAGCTATAATGTTTTTTTTTTTTTTACACAAAATATAACGCTCTAAGGCAGTGTCTTTTCATACAGAAATAGTATGTGCAAACACATTCATATCACTCAATGCCATACCAAACCACTCACATGCCAACAGGGCTCACAAACACACACAGACATGACCCTTATAAATGTTTTTTTTTTGGTAAAGGAGAGTCATAAAAGGATAAGCACTAATGCAGGAATGAAGCCCAACACTATGTGGCTTGCCATGCTCCGGGCAAACAGGCTGGCCTTGCAGGCATGCACATGACCTAGCTGGTGCATGCACACAGACAGGAAAGAAACAGAAAATGTGTGTACCTGAGGGAAGAGGAGGGGGAGGAGGGGGAGGAGGGGACAGGAGTGTGTTAGTCTTGCCAGGGGCCGTGGCCATAGGGCCAGGCAGGTCTCTCATACCATACAGCTTGGACTCTTTGGAGAGGGTTCGGGGTAAAGATGAGCCTCGTGAGGTGTTGGGAGAGTCACTCCTCAGATTCTTAGAGTTGTAATGTAGCTGTGAAGACATGGTTCACATCGAATGAGCTCAGAAGAAAAACATCAGGCATAGTAAAAACAGAAACTTTAGCCCAATTCCTATTCTTGGTTAAAAGAAGTACTTGGTTCTTAAGCGACTGCATTAAAGGACTTTGTGCATGCAGAAGTTAATATCAGTTCACATGCATGTGTGGGGTAGTGTGGCTTCTGACCTTAACATCCACTCCAGGAATGTAGAAGATGGTGGTCTCGATGTCACTGCTCTTGCCTTGGAGAGAGGAAGGCACTCTCTTAGCGCTCAGCATGCTGGAGCTAGAGGTGAAGCTGGGCTGCAGTTTTCGCCTCTTCGGAGGAGATTCCTGATCCAAACTACGAGAGCTTCGATCACAACTTCTACAGGGATGAAGGAAAGTGTTTTAAAATCAGATATGAAACAACGTGCCCTCTGCATCGTTTCAACATCTACTTACCTGCGCATTGCGATCTCCTCATGCTCTAGCAGCTGAGTGCTGGGGTGTAACACACACTTGCCACTGTCAATCTCCACGCGGACATCAAGCTCAAAGTCAATGTTCCGCTCAGTGGACGGAGGCACTGCTCCACGCTGAGGAGGCGTGGCCGGCCACCGCTCGCTAAACAGTGCTGCTAATGCTGACGACTTCTTCTGAGATGTTCTGAGAAACACAGTTGCATGTAGCATTGAGTTATGAGAAATAGTTTTTATACCTGTGAATTTTTATACATAATTTTGGAAGATTGCCATGCAGTAGACTTCTGTATTAGGTATTTTACGAACTGTATTTTAACAAAATGTTGGCTGTGGAGCTCACCCTGGTCGACGGGGGTAGCTGTGTGCTCTCTCGCGGTCAAACTCATCATCTTTGTCCGAGTCCTCAGATGAAGAGGAGGACAAGTCATCACGGCGACTGTCATCAGGCTGGAAGGGAATGCTGGGTGAGAAGACTTCAGGTGTGTTGGGCGTACTGAACACTGAGCATGATGGATAATGGCGAGCAGGATCATCAGTGGAGACAGACAACAAGTCCATCTCTGTCTCCTCCGGGAACTTCAACAACCAGTGAGAGTCAACAGTCAGAGCTTCTGCTCATCTACTGATCTATCTAACAGTCTACAAGAACTGTATCAGTCTTTTCACTGATCCAGCACTTATCTACAAATCTCTCCAGGCCACTAAGCCTGTTCTGGGAGGGAACAAAGACACTTTTTCTGCATCTACCACTTGGTCAATCTAACAACAGAAATAGAAATGTACCCATTCATGAACATCCACCATGTTCCAACTTCACATAGCACAAGCCTATTCTCAATTACATTAAAAATCAATGACTTATTTATAGAATATACAGCTCCGAATAAGTGATAATGGTAACTAAATCTGTTGACCTCTTATAACCAGGTTATAATGAAAGAACATTTCCCAAACTCATGCACTTTTTGCAACCCAACGGAGGAGAGAGGGATGAAGCCATGAAAAGACAGACAGACAGACAGATGAAAAGAAAGATATGGTAAAATCCAATAATGCGACAATGCACTAGATGTAAAAGGAGTTCAAGAGATGTAGAAGATACAATAATCAACAACAAAAAAAGACAACATACGACGGCACCGGCACCAGTGTATGCATGTGTGTGTGTGTGTGTGTGTGTGTATTCTTGAGAGAGTGAGAGGAAGACACAGTTCATTTTTGTGCAGTTGTACCAAGACAGGCAAAAGTGAACCAGAAGCCAGGCCAGACATGCTGCAACTCCATTTGTCCTCTACAGAGATCTTTGATTGGCTTTTGGCAGATTTGGTTATAAAGCGATTTCCATAACAAGGCAATACCTTAAAGACAGAGTCAGTTGGACTCTGGGGGGGTAGGAGTGGAGGTTGTAGGCTGTCCAGGGCCACATAACTCATCTTAAACATAAATAAATGCAGGAAGAACCCATTCAAAAATGAAACACTATGTATGTTCCAGTGTGTGTGCATGTGCAGGAAAGGTTCAAATAAATACATAAAATAAAATAAAAAGAAATAAGAAGAAAACCTCTCTGAACATACACACACTTGGAACAACTGGAAAAGTATATTCATATACAAAGATCACAGGAGGTTGGAACATGCATGTACATTGTGTGTGTGTGTGTGTGTGTGTGTGTGTGTGTGTGTGTGTGTGTGTGTGTGTACACAAGTGAATTTCTAAAGAAGTGATCTCTACATATGGCATGGAGGAAAATACTTGAAATAAAAAAACTGACATTTTTGTAGCACACAAAGCAATAATAATACACGTGTGCAAGCTCACACACACACACACACACACACACACACACACACACACAGCACAAGCATACTACCGTGTCGATATTGAAGGTAACCCTTGGCCCTGGAGATGCCGCTTCCACTTTTATGTCCGGCAGATCATCCATTCCATCTCCCAGTCTGGAACTAACATAGACAAGCCACACAAATATTCATTCTTCACTACTACTGTATATAACCAGGAAACTTTACAAGGTCAAGCTAATATTACATTAAATACAGTGAAATGTGCATACCTCTGCCTCTCTATCCTCTTCATGGCTGGTCTACCTGCAGCCGAGATGCTCTTTGACCTGCTGTAACTGGGCTTGTATCCCAAACCCCATTTATCTTTCAGAGATGCAGCCTGAAACATAGGTTGAAGTTGTTTGCTGGCTGGAAGCACATACGCAATAACAAGCTATAATAATAAATGAATGAAAGTGTCCTCACCCTCATGCTGGACCGGCGGAGTTTCTTGCGTACGTCCCGACGGATATCGTTTACTGCAACCGATTCCAGCTGCTGGTAGCGCTGGATTTCCTGATTTATTGTGCCCTCACTCGCTCCGAGTTTCCTTAGATAGAGAAAGACATAGTGTGTTCATTTATCCATCAAGATCGCTGGTGGCTTTGACTTGTTGATTCCATAGACGTCTTACTTGAGGTCGTCAATGACTCTGGCTTGCTCGTTAAGTTCTCTAATGTCCACGAGGCGCTTGGTGAATTTTCGTCCTCGGGCGTCGACGATCTGATTACCCGTTACGACCTGTCTGCGCGGATCGATGGACTCCTGGATAAAGAAGTGGATGATCAATATTAAGTCAGTATCAAATAATCTGCTCCACCTTCCGGTACATGCACGCATAGAGAAAGCAAACCTAAAAATCACAACCCCAGAGCAAAACACAATGCTCCTTGTAAGGTGCATGCTGGAGCATTTGTCACACTCTTATCATACCACAACACCAGCACACGCCACACACACACACACACACAGATTACTGAAACGTACTCCATTCACACGAAAGCATACCATTTTGACCCTCTAGGATTGGTAGGAAAGGTGTACCAAAACAAGACTGGTCACCCGTTTGTCAGAATGAGAAGGGTCAGATGTCAGACAAGAGTAAGAGTTTCCAGAAAAGTCAAACCTGCCCCTAGAGCTCCAGTGTCTGGACACCTGCAATAGTGTTCATGCAATTTCACTTGAGAAGAGAATTGAGCTGAAAGTCATTCAAAGTATATCAAAATATGTCCACATATCCAACATGGAGCTTGTACAAAGAAATCATTTAACCATAATGATCATTCCACATGTGTTTTTGATTGTTGAGATCAGTTTTCAAACAATCTTTCACCCGAGAGCACCGCAGATGCAGGGGATAAAGATGGAGAGTGAGACAGGTCGAGAGAAACAGAGGAAGCCAGCCAGCTGAGAACTCTATAGTACATACACAGCCCCATGATAGGGGTCTAGGGTGTCTAGGGGGTCTAGAAGGACGCAGTCGAACACTTCTCGACTTGGCACGAGTGATTGAGCTCGCAGAGGAAACATCCCGATACTCAGTGGGTGATGGAGAGAGAGGGGACAGCATAGGGTTAAGACCCAGAATGCTGTTCACCAGCCGCTTCCTGAACGAGAGCCTGGGGCTGGCATCCCCTTCCACACACTGTAAACAACGGCCACACACACACACACACAGCTAGACCAAGCACACTTCTGACAAACATAAATGCATTTGAATAGTGCACACAGAAAAGTAATGCACTAACACACAGATTCCCATATAACTGTAATCACAGAGGGACAAGAGCACAAACAATTTGCATCAAAGCATCAAATTAATTGAATAGCACAGATGTGCACCAGATGCAGAGCTGTTCCTAAAGACCTGTGCACTGACCATGTGGATGGGGGGGGACATATCATCACTCTCATCCTCGTCTGACAGGTCAGCAATGTTCTCTGAGTTAAGATCGGCGATGTCATCTGTGTCTTCTTCACCAGTCAGTGAGGTGAGGGTGTTCCCCAGGGCGTTGAGGCGTTTGCCAATATTGGGGTCCATGTGCACGTCTATTCCACACATCTTCCACAGAACATTTAGTGTCCATGTTCCTGCACTGCTGCTCTCTGCAGCAAAGCATAATTTGCTTTCAGACAGATTATATACACACAATGCCGGCAATGCACATCAACACACACACATACACTTACCTGCAGAGGCTTGGCCTGTAGTTCTTGAACAAACTTCATATGTGCCATCAGGAACAACACCTGAACACACAGAGCTCAGTCACATCAAGACTAATCCACACAGTTTCTGCTTTGTATTCGCATTATAAAGCATTACTGCATTACTACTCACAGGCATTCATGACAAGATCTCCTCTGATTTCAGGCTTCCAGTCATCCCATGTCGTCTCAAAACCCTCGGCAAAACGGATACAGAAGTTCTTAAAGTGTCCTTTACTGACCAGAGACTCAGACGAGCAGGCTGTGATCAGAGTGCTTTCTATAGTCAGTACCAATGCTGAGCCAGTGTCAAAATCCAAACTGTGATTGGCCTAAAGGACAGCAGGTTGAATGAGGAAAGCATTAATGAGTTAATAATAATAATAATTTCATTTTGGGAACAAAAAACCTATGTGAAAGACTGACTGTATTTCACCTGTGAGGCGCTGGTGATGGGCAGGCAGATGCCCAAGTCATTGACCGTCAGCTGCAGGAAGAGAGTACTGAAAGCCTGAACACTGGTCTGCTGGATCGCTGGTAGTTTATCAACCACCTCTTTAGTGGCCATGTGGATATCAGAGTTTAATGCCAGTCGCTGCTCCTTCCAGTTATCATAGGCTGCCTTATAGTTCAGCCAGAACAGCACAGCTGAAACACACAGAAATGGCAGTTGTGAAACCCATCATATAGAACAGGCTTTTAAAAACATACTGGGAATAGCGTTGGTAGGCCACCATGTGACCATAAAAAATAAGTCAGAAAAATTAATTTATTTTCTACTAAAGTTTAACGTAAAGGTGTCCAAAAAAGCATGACAATTTTTTCACCTTCTTTAGTTAATGGTTAGCTAACAAATACTATATGTCTATCATCCTCTGACATGTTTGTGGTAAGTCATTCAGGCTTAAAAAACTGAACAAGTCTGCTGTTTTGTGTAAAAGGAAGTGGAAGTGACCCACTGACATTATATAAATACAGCAGCAAGTAGTTAACTGTCAGATCCAAACTGGTAATGTTTAAAAAAAATCACTTGTGGTAGAAGGCCAGTAATAAATAAACGGTAGTACAGGATTTTAACTTGTGTGGAAAGGCTCTCTGAAATTAAATATATGTAGGTTTACCTCTGTCAAATGCCACTGGTTGGGCAAATACTATTGGCCGGTTGAGTGTGATAAGCACAGCCTCTTTGTCAGAGCATCCACTGATCTCCTCCTGCAGAGCATTGCGCAAGCCAATCCGAGTACGGAAATATGCCACCTGATGGAAATCAGACCCTGCCTCCTCATAGACCTAAGACCAAGCGCAAGTAAGAAGGTGTAAACATCATACTAATTAAGTGTATACATCTGGAGTAGTTTGAGTGTAAGTAAAGAAAACCTGGTGTTTAACAATTTGTCCAAGTGCGAGATTCAAATCCACTTGACATTTCCCAAACAGCTTTAGGTAGCTGCTTCCAGTGGGCGTGGCCTTGCACTGAATACGATTGGACAGTTCTAGCTCAATCAAACCAGTCTCGAAGCGCACAGCTCTCATGGAGGGAGTGGTGGCTGTCATCTGGATTCCCTAAAGTAAGTCAAACATGATCTGTGTTAAGTGCTATTCAGAATGTTTTACTGTAGTTCATCATGATCATGATCACACTTATAGCCCTAATCGAAATATTTCAATTAAACAAGCTCTATGCCGGATTGACAGAATGAACACCAAATTCAATATTGGACACTGAATATAAATATCATCAAGGATCTATGGAGATCATTCAATGTAAGGTACCTTAAACATTAAGTTGAGGGAATAGAGCAGGATCTTAGGTTTGTCTCCATCAGCTGACAAATCATGTTCATTCCACAAGGGAATGGGCTGCTCAACTCCTGCATGTGCACACACACGTACACACGGCCAAGTTTTACATTTAATTCAACAGTTTATTACTCACTTTCATTATACTTTATGATAACTTCTTGGTACCTGAGACTTTCTGGATAACCTCATTAACTTCCTTCATGAAGACCCTCTGAAGGAAGACCAGGTGATTCAGCAGGTCTGTGGTTAGGCTATGCTCAAATGAGCCGATCTGACAGTAAAAAAAAAAACATTCACCGGCTACCTATGATCTCTATGTGATTAATGAATCATAAGTGATGGACATACTGTATAACATAGTAAGAAAATCTGGATCATAAAAATGTTGCAACAATCTCCACACAGCTTAGTCATAACAAATCAAGGCATCTGGTATTATCCTCAAGATGCTTCTGGATTTATCACATCTACTGTACACATATTAGTAGCAAAACATCTTGGAGATCATAATACATTGACTTTCTACTATTAGCCATTTCACAATAAGCTTGATATATAATTAACTTCATAGGTGTTATATCTGCAACTGGTCATTTTCAGTGAAAATCTGCTCACCTCAGCAACACAACGCAGGTAGTTGCCCTGTAGATAATTGCCGTGTTTGGTGGGCATGTCATCGGGGGCCCATGCTGTGTCACTGTGGCCCTCATGCTCCTGAATAATGTACTCTCCAGACATGGTGACCGGGGGCAGAGTGAGGCTGGCTGATGGTGGCACGGACGACACATCCACTGGGGACAATTTTGATTGGAAGCACAGTTTATGACTGGGAAGCTCAAATGTGAACCTTGTCTGGGCACCTGCGAACCAAAGCAGAACAGTAGTGCTTTAATTTAACATATTATTTGGTCTACTGTTTAACTTGTAACTAAGCCTTAATAAAAATGTCTGAATTCAACACATTCCTATATATACACATCATGCTTTAATGTGCCATTGCTCATACCAGTCATCCCATGGCTCTTCATTCTGCCCATCTTGTACTCTGCCTTGAGCGAGGGCAGCAGGGCAGCACCGATAGTGATCCCATCCAGCATGGCGCTGAACTTCAGCACAATTGGTTTTTTCTCCAGGCCTTCAGGCAGCTGTGGATACTCGTTGGCCTCAACTGGGGTTTGATTAATACTTGAGGCTTTATCAGATGGCTGTGGGGTGGGAGTGTCTTCCCTGTTTGGGGGTGAGCTGTAATAATAGATCCAAGTTAGTATCGGCAACAGCATTCAAGAGAATATAAACTAAAGATGCCGTGCATGAAGAGTAATATTCATTCACAGAATTAAAGTAGCTGAATTAGACTAGACAGTCCAGAGTGATACACTCACGGGTTAGAAGGCTGGCGGATGAGATCCGAGATCTGTTTGGAGAGCTGGTGAGAGCTGCGGACCATCATGCTATGTAGCGTTGCAGGGTGTTGTGGAATATTGATCATGATGGTGCCCACTTTAAACACAGCAGCATTATTGGTTTTCAGCCCACGCTGAGCACTGTAGAGCGCCTGAGACTTTGCAATGTTGCACTTCACCACAGTCCTAAAACACAACAAAAGACATCAATGATTAGTGATATACATTTTTAACCAGTGCTTGTATGGCTTAACAGATAGCTGGATGGATATGAGGTCTGCAAGCAAGGAACCAACTATGACGAAGCAAATGAGAAAAGAGAAAGGTGAGAACACATGGGTATTTCACAGCCCCAGATGGCGTGATGGAAAATAGTTGGTTAGTACACAACGATGTGTGAAGGTGAAACCATTCCATGCACTCTTCATTACTCTTTCAGCATATAAAGGGTGAGTGATGTAATAGTTTAGTAATCAAGTTAAAAACTATTAAAATATTACAAGTGCTGAAAAACATAACACACGTTACTGGCAAAACAATATCTGCACTCAAATGCCAGAGTTTCTCAAATAGTAGAATATCTGGACTGGAAGGGATAGTCATACCATATATTCAGTAAATACAATACACTGAAATGCCTCTTTATTAACATGTTGAAGCTCTCATTTCAAGGAATGTCCAGAAAGTAATGGGAATTTCATTCCCACGCTCTGTAGGGCTTACACACGGGGATGTGTTTTAATCTTGGGGAACAAGAAGAAATTACACAGAGCCGAGTCTGCAGACGTTGAAGGACTGATTCCTGTCTGATGGAGGATCCATGAAGAAGCGATCTAACGTTGTACATGCAAAACCCTCTTCCTCAAAAGCTCTCAAAATCCCAGGTAAAATGTTCCATTTACTGTTTGGCCTTCTGATACAAATTCTTTATGGGTGATCCCTTGAGAATCAAAAAATATGATAAACAGTGACTCGATTTTTTATTTGCTCATGCGAGCTTTCTTTGGGTGTACTTGAACACCCATGATTCATCGCAGTGATCACACCGTTAAGAAAACCAGGCTCTCTTGTTAAACAATCGGGTGATGATTGGGTAGCTTAATCATAACCTTTCTTCAACATTTCTGAGTTTCTGATTCTCACACAGAATTTGATCACATACCGTTGCTCCAAACTCGCTTGCGTTGTTCCAGTGATGATGCACTTCAGCAGGGTTTCACAAAAACAAACGTCTAGGCACTGCAAAGGCTACAATACAAGTGAAACTGGTCCTATCGTTTATCTGAGATCCCACTCTAACGGACCTTCAACCACCATCCTCACATGTAAGCCATACAGAGCCATAAGGAATTTCATTCTCATTACTTACAGACAGACCTTGAAAAGTAAAGCCACTCTCATCACCATTCAACTATCTGGAAGTTGGAACCAACACATTTTAGGATAGGATTTATAAAACAATTAGTCCTAGCTTGCTTTTATAAACACTTCAACACATTAGTAGAATACCTGCATTTGTGCCCTAAACAAGTGCTAAAAACCATTCCTGATTCCTTTTACTGCGTGAAACAAGCCGAATCCGAGTTGAACATTCCACCCATTCTCAACCCATTCTAGTTGAGAACCCTGGCACTATTAGACAGACTTGTCAGAGAAGGTTGTGGCAACTTGTAGCATGAGGCTTTTTGATGGACATGAAGTTATGTCAGTTTGTATGAATGGTTATGGGCAGAATAGGCAATAGATACAGAGGAAACATACAGAAACTCTTGCTTGGCTGTGCTGGTAGGGGAGGTTGGGAAATCTTCCAGTCTGCCAGTGAGAGAGGCAGAAAAACAGAAGACAAAAAGAACATAACAGCACGATAAAGAAAAATAACTGAAAGAAAGGAAGAGCGGATTTCCTCATCGGTTATATCGATAATTACCAAGGTGTTCCCAAGGCAAGCAAATCCGAAAAATAGATAATTGAAAAATAAGAGACAAAATAATGAAAGACAAGCCATCAGGAAAAAATACCTGTAAATACTGCAATTATAGCATATAAAGTCATGGAACAAAATTAAATTTAGATATAATAGAAAATCCATTTAAAGCCTTTTTAAAACACATCCTAAGAGCTGACCTTGCAGAAAAGTAGGGAGTAATAAGTATAGAGTTGTTGATCAGTAGAAAAGTTGATTGTATTGTAAGTAAAGAACATTAAGTTGTTCGATACAGAATTACAGAAGGTTTAAAGGTTCAGTGAAAGAAGTGAAAGGGAAAAAATAGTGGTGGAAGAAGAATGTAACTGATACTGACTGGATGTCTGGTGTAATGCCTTCCAAAAGCACGATGTTCACACCACCAATATGGGCTGATGCACATGTTTCCGTCATTTTCTGATGAAGAATATCTACAGAGACGGAAAGATGTTTTAAAGTGGGTGTGGAGTCCCTGAATAAATTATTTGTACAGTCACTAATTTAAAAGTGCGTGGGTGGTTTTTTTTTTTTAAGCCATTACCCTTCATCTTCTCCTTCAGCGTAAAGCTGCCATGTATTTTCTTTAGCTCCGCCTCCATGGTCAATCCTCCAATGTCCGCCTCCAGGTGTGTACGATTCACCATGCCTACGCCGAACACTATCAGTGTCACATGCTGAGGCTCTGAGCTCACCAAGCTCCGCCTACGACTCGTCCTGTTTGGCGGAGACTCCGTCTCTGACTCAAACACCAACCGACACGGAGGCTCTGCTGGGCTCCTCCCACCATCTGATAAGAAGAAAAAGGATTTAAACGCACAAAAAAATACTTTAATACTTATTAAAATATCATTTTGCTTTTTCACTATTTAAAAGTAGCTGTCCCAATAAACTAGGCCTTTGATTTTACAGCAACACAACTGTACCATTTATTTCTGGTATATCCAATATACCATTTATTTAAATAGATACAAAATATTTGAATTTTGGTGGTGGTGGTGGTGGTGGT
>JAOUQY010000042.1:11294037-11304611 GCA_028566355.1 Doras micropoeus | reverse complement strand
AAGAGCTGTAGTTAGTTCTCCAAGATGTTTGGAACAACCTACCAGCCGAGTTCCTTCAAAAACTGTGTGCAAGTGTATCTAGAAGAATTGATGCTATTTTGAAGGCAAAGGGTGCTCACACCAAATATTGATTTGATTTAGAGTTCTCTTCTGTTCATTCACTACATTTTCTTACTTGATGAAAATAAACTATTAACATTTCCATTTTTGAAAGCATTCTTAGTTTACAGCATTTTTTCACACCTGCCTAAACCTTTTGCACAGTATTGTGCATTGGCATGACCTTGCTCTTGCTGATTCAGTGCAGAATTCAACAATACAGGCTGAACTACATTTGATATCCTTCTGTATAGATGTATCTAAATTCAGTCCTGTGTATTCTGCCTGTGATCCTTTCTTATAGGTGTAAGTGCTATAGGATCTCCAGTCCACCTGGGTGTCTGATCCAGCCCACTGCAGCACTACTGACTCCTGTTATTGATCTCTGGGTTCTCACACATTCGCTTCCACACACCCACCCCTCATATTATTACCTGAGAAAAAAATCCGGTTCTGTGCCCCCATGGCAACCCAGCAGTCAGTCGAGCTCTTACCTCTGCATGCCTCATATCTATAGAGCTCAGATGAGAATCCAACACCACCGCTTTATTAACACTGGATTATGTGTCGATCTTCTATCTGGCATTATTATGCATTATGAACGATACTTCATTGGGGGTGGGGGGTGGGGGTGTTGCTGAATTATACTGTATTCTGTAGGCATTAATCGACTGCTTGACAACCAACCCAATCATGATCTCTGCTCTGAGAAAACATTTCAATAAATAAGACTCTTATTTGATGACTGTCTTTCATGCAAGAGTGAGTTTGTGTGTGTGTGTGTGTGTGTGTGTATGTATGTACTAAAGGTTGTTTTCAGGAATTCTGTCTTTTGAGGGTAAATATGGATTATTGGTCTCGCTCTGTCTCTTTGCGCGAGTGAAAACGGGATGATGGAATATGGAATTATTTAATGGGCTTCAGTAGTGCACCTTAATTCAGAGTGTTTATTGAGCTGTCAGTGTTTACTCTGTTTTTCCCATCACAGCGATTAAAAATGCTCTCTCTCACTCTAACATTCACACACACACGTACACACACACACACCAAAACAAAACCCAAAGGCATGTACATACACTGAAGTACCAGAAAAACTGGAATAGCAGTTAATACTTGGTAGATCCCCCACGGGATCTTGGAGGGAACGTTGCACAGTCCTCACACTGATGTTTGTTGAGGTCCTGGCACTGAATTTCGATGTTACTTGAGGAAGTGTGTAACGCCTATCGCGTGAAACGATTCTTGGCAGCCGACACTGGTCACGTTCACCCTGAGTCTTTTTACGGCCATGCCGCTGTCGTAAGTTCGAGGTTTTTCCCTGGATTTCTTGTAGTCCCGGTACACCCTTGAAATGCTCATACATGAAAATCTAAACACCTCCGAAATGCTATGACACATCTCATGAGCTCCTGCTATTAAACCGCGTTGGAAATCTCAAAATCGTGATAACTTGCCATCCTCATGGCGAAAACAGCTCTAGAAGCTTCCACAGCTGTCTATCGCTTTATACATACACTGGTGGATGCAACCAATGATGTCGCACACTCAGTGTATAAGCTAATATCAATATGCATACTTAGAAAAATAGAATTCATTTGACGTTTTAGATTATTATATTATATTTGATATTGACTTCATAAAAGATGTAAACAAAATATCATCTCCATATCAATTCAAAAAACATCAAAACATCTACTCAGAACCTTTTTGACAAGGAAACAGTGTAGACTGTAAATGGTTAAATGTGTCAGGATAATGCTGTGCCCTTTTTTTGTGGTCTAGGCACATTTATGTTAAAGAAAAAAAGAATCTGAAAAAAATAAAACCTGAGGTAGAAGAACAGTTGTAGTCTTAAGAGAAATCGTGAAAGATATAAAGCAATAAGCTGCGAAAGAGAATGAAAGAGCCAGGCTAAACAATTCTGTACTATTTCTAAAATAAGAGAAAATAAGACTGAAGAGTGATGGACAAATTGAAAAGAGAAAAAAAAAATTATGAAGCCATACTGATGCATCACACCACCTGCCTATCTCAGATAATAACTCTAACGTGTGTGCAGTCACGTATGTTTGGCCAATAGGTTTGTGTGTGTTCCTGGTTATTTCTGTACTTCATACACAGTTAAAGCACACTTATATGTAGAGGGAGAAAAGGACTGAGACACACACACACTCACACAAGCAGGGTTTGATCAGCCAACGCCTGCTCCAGACATCAACTCTGCAATGCTAATTAACCCTGCAGGCAGAACTGAACAGAGAGAGACAGTAACCCTCACCTCTCTCTTTCTCTTTCTCTCACTACATCACAGGATGACAGATACACCTGAAACGGCTTGTAATTATAAGAATAAGAAAAGAATAACGTGCTTTGTTAAATGTAGTTAAAATAAATGTTTTGGGTCCCGTACATCGTACTTAAACAATAACCAATGCCATTCCTAATTCTGTTTCCTGCCTATTCTCTTACTACCATTCAGTAAAGCAAGACTCACAGTGAAGCGTTGTGTCTTCCTCTTTCCCACACATCGAAGGCAACGGCTTTTGAACAAGACCTACATACCTTCTGTTAAAGGCGCATAGGACTGGCTTCCATAAAGGCTATTACTTCTGTGGTCTAAAGTTGCTTGAACAGAGCACTTAGACAAGGATGACATTACTTTCAAAATTCTGGAAGAAGGAACCGCAGTAAACCTTACACCAGACACCTACTGTGATTCTTCAGCTCTCAGCACAAAATAAAATTACCTGGAACAATTTGATAGAATATAAAGTGAGTCTGCATAATTTAATGTGACGCCTGTTCAAATGCAAGTGTAAGCTAGGTAAAAAACAAGCATGTTTTGTCACTGTTGGTTTTCATATTGTTCCCTATCCTAAAAAAACATTAGGTTTGAATTTTAGACTCACTTTTTGCCTTTTAACAGAGGACTGAAGAAATTCATAGTTTACTTTCAGTAACTACTACTTGAAAAAATGAAAATGATTAAAAGATCCTTTCCTCTGCTGCCATCCTCACTGACAAAGCGATGCCACTACTCTGACTACAACATCGTTTTTATATAGACCTTAGTATGTATCCTGTGGAGGATATCTATATCCTGTAGAATACCCTGCGTCTTCTACTAATTCCTGACAGTTCAACATAAAGTGCATCAAGTGAAACAGAAAGGGGTTTCTTTTCAACACTGCTATAGCTAACCCAGAGCTAAGAATCTGTAGAATTTAAAAGCAGGACAAGATCTGGTATCGTGAAATGAGAACAATTTCACGGAGAGAAGAAAAGAAAAAAGTATATAAAGTTAAAAAAAAAAGAGCAACCCACCTTAATTATCAAGTTGTCAACAGCTAAAATTACAACAGCAGAACATTAGCAAAAGGTCAGCGTGAATAAAAAAATAAGAATGTGTTTTTTACTCTACTACTTACCACTCTAGAACTTTAACTTTGCTTGATATTGACTCAAACCTAAGACCTCTGACCAAACTAAATTAATAAAGCTATAAAATGTAAAAAAAAACTGAGTTTTTTGTACATAATTAAAGTGCTCAAGTTGCACATGCCACAAAGCGGTTTCATAGCAGCTCGGGTGAACAGATCCTGGACAGTCTGCCAAACGCACAAACACACACAGGGGAACGCACTCACACACACAGGCCTGACACACAGACCCACACACCTCCTCACATACATATTCAGTTTTAGGCCTGATGTATGCTAATTCATGCACACAATGCAGATTGCGAGTGGGGCAGCTATCAGGCCTCAGCTCTTCAGAGAGTATTTTGTTCCCAAACAAGCTAACAAGCTGGCAGGAATAGCAAATACCTAAACTCATATGCCCATGCACTTCTGTGCAAAGAAACAGCGGTCACAGTAACAAATACACTAATGATTACATTGAGCTCCACCAGTGCTTCAAGTTTGTGAAGTGTGCAGTGCATGCAGAAGTAAGCTTCCTAAACTCATCAAAGCATGGAAACCCATTCACAGATAGATCACTACTTCAATTTATTCATAGCCACCGGGATGCAGGATTAAACAGGTATGGGTGGGGAAAAAAGGAGCAGATGGGAAATATCTGAAAGTAATAAAGATTTTGAAAATTCACTATTAGAAGATGAATCATACAGTTATATGTGTGAATAAATTTTATTAAGCTGTTCCCTGCTCATATTCCTTAAGGTCACTAGAAGAAACAGATGTAGATTTGTGCCATGTGTGCTTTTAAGAAGAATTAAAAGGCACAAATGTAGAAAGAGACAAAATAAAGTTCAGTTTCCAAAAGTGTGAATTTTAAATATAAAGAAATATCTAGAAGTACGGTCAGCTGTCATTTGTCTGAGATTCTTCTTTAAAGTGTGCAGTATGTTGTGGTTTGACTGCTGTCACTTCCAGCATGCTCACAGAGTCTGGAGGGCTTATCAAGTTGACTCCACGCACCATTGTCCTTATCCATGTTTTGAATCTGAATCTTGAACTTGAACTTCTTATGTGTGAATGAAGAGTTATGAAACACTACACTGCCTACGTTCATATCAATTATAAGCAGGCCGACATTATTCAAATAATAACAGTTAGATTCATTTTTTTTGTCTCTTTCTTTAGAGAAAACATGCAAACATATCACCTTTTTCACCAGCTGTGATACCATAGGACACAGCGATTCTCATCCACACACACCGTGCTAGGCAACAACCCTCTGCCAGATAGCGATCTTATCCACTTCCTCTGCAGAACGTAATCTTAACATTTAAAGGTCAAACATAAATATTTTAATATTTCTGAATTCACAGAAATCGTTATAAGCCCAAACTCAGATTCTGCTGAATACAGTTGATGGCTAACCATAGTTAAAAGTGTCAACAATCCCTCCAGTGCTTGCCCCTGACATATAAAACTCACCTTTATGAGAAAACCCAGAGGGTTAATCCCAATCTGTAGAGCTGCATGCTGGAAAAATAGCCTAGAGTTAGAGTTACATTTCTCATATCAAACTCCAGGCCAGTTCAACTGCCAAACTTATTAGCTTGGTTGCTAGAACACAGTCTGGTCCTTAACAAACCCTCTAGGGTCATTATTTGATGTTTGTGACCACCATTTCATTGATGTGCAGACCAGCATACAATCAGATAATGAATACCAAGTTTCTCAGTTTCTCTGAGTTGAACAGTAACTCTCTGCCAATAACATCACCACTGTGCCAAGTATTTGGGCCACAAACACCATAATGTGTTTTAAACATATACAAATATAGATACAAAAAGTAGGAGGCACACTATTGCCTGTGTTGTCAGTTTTTTACTCCTGTAAAAAATCTCTGTCGCCAAAATAAAAGTGTTTCTATCAGGTTTTAATAAAAACTGACTCAAAAATGGTTTTCTTTATAGAGCTGTTGCGATATATAGCCCATACAGACCACACACACACACACACACACAGGGCAGCATCTCTATGCTGGGATCTCCAGACAGAAAAATCACAAATTCTTTCATTTAATTCATGAATTATAAAAAATAGATTTTTAAAGAACATCAGTGAAAATATCAATAATCATATAATTATAGAATATAATATAATATAATGATTGATCTGTATGTAGAAAGGAGCCCTTTCCGCCCTTTCACTGAAGATGACATTGATTATGAGCAGGGGTTAAATATTATGCTTTGCCACGCTATTCAGCTTGGCGGTTAAACTTGAACATGTGTTTGCTAGCTTAATGTAAGAGTTAGCCATCTGTCGCTTGATATCTTACATTAACGTTAAAGAGCATTTAGTAAAATCGACACGTACACAGTTTAAGCAGAATATCGAACATCCAGTTATGAAATAAAAATGAGGTCTCTGTGTCACTTTCTGACCTATTTCTCTCCCTGCCTTGCCATCCATCAACGTCTCGGGCATCTTCGCCGTCTGACTGACAGAAGACAGGATTGATCCGCTAGGTGGTTTTTGGGGGATGCATTGACAGTATGAAGGGAAACACCATGAAATGTCCTCAGGTTGCTACATTTTATACACTCTACAGCAAGGTAACAGCTGCAAATCATCTCAGGTTATTAGACCAAATGGAAGGAATAAAAATGAGTTTTAGTTGTTGTTTAAATGATTAAGACCAGGAAGTGTTAAAAACAATAAACCCTTTAGAAAATGGACCTGGTGAGCTTGAGCGTCCCCTGATGAACCTGAAGAGCGTATGCGCCGGGGTTGAGTCCCAGGCCAATTTAACCCCTGATGATGCGGTTGGGTGACGCTGTTGCACCCAGAATAATGTTTTCGACCTACATTTAAGAGATTTGTCACAAACATTATAATCACGTAGTGTGGACGATACGGGTCTCACGTCAGAGTAGATTTTCCAAATAGACCTATAAGCATAAAACCCATAACACAATTCAATAAGCATCCTTATTCTGCAGCACAAGAACTGTGTTGAGGAAATCTTTCATGAAACACCATCGATCTTACAAATGCCCTGCTTCTTCACAGGCTGTCTCACCCTCACAGGCTGTCTCACACTTTCACACTTCTCTAAGCACACTTGGAGTTCCCTTACTGCCCGAATTCTTTTCCCACAAGGCTCCAATTATATTACTCCAGCATCCCCTAATGATTTTTGCACCAGATAAAAAAAGAGGAGCAGACATAAGGAATTTCAGAAAGTCTTCCTGATGTGTCCAGTCTCACATCTTACACTGCCACTTATGAACATAATTCTAGATAATTATGCATAATGCATACTAAACCACAACACTTTATTCAGATCTTTTGTACAGATGAAATTTAACAACACTGAAATAAACATTCATATGCCTGAGGTTAAAACAAGTCCTATATATTTAATGCTCTTTTTTGAAGCAGATGTAATTCGCTTTAATCCTGCTTAAGTAAATTTAACGCCGATTTTCCAGTGTGCACAAAACACACATCTTTCACATGTTTTTTTTTTCTTTTTTTCAATTCCCAGTGCGGATCATTAAATACTCTTCACGCTCATCTAAATAATGCATTAAAATGATTATGTGCATATTATAACCTTAGGAACGCGTATAATGTAGCATAGTTATCATTATATGTGACAACTCTCTGAATCTGATTATACTCTTCCAACATCTGGGGGAAACCAACAAGCTCATAACTCACCTTCAAAAGGTTTTGAACAAATAAGCGTGATCTCTCCACACATCTTCATTATCGGGAAATTGCACAGGGTAAATATTATGCTTGCACTCATTTTTCATTTTTAATGCATTCTGGTGTTCGCTTTCGCACCCCCTGTTTTACTGGATCTCTGGTCAGAGGGCCGCAGCAGGCTCAACTTTATTCACTTTTCTATCTCCTCTTAAATATCAGAATTTTTGTGCTTTACAGGCGAGCAGCATCTATCAATGTCCCACTGCTCTCAGCACAGGAGATATCTTCTACTGCCTCTATCGCTTAGAGACCGATCTGGCAAGCGCAAGCATATTAACACTGGCACCAAACAGTCGCTGACGGGAGCCGAATTAACTATCGGGTCAGTCAGTGACACACTTACCTGTGCACACAGGCAGACCCTGGGATTTCATAATTTTCTAATGAACTGTCCCCTGTCACGATTTCATATGCTCTGTTACATACTCAAAAATACAAGTGCCCCCCCCACACACACACAGACTTCCTGCTCTTGTTCCCCAAGCACAGTAGGAATGGACTGTGGGTTCACACTGTAGAAATCTGCTGCATCTCTTTCTGAAGTCACAAGCAGAGTACATCACCACATCCTCGTTTATGACTCACAACACACACACACACACACTCAGCCCGGTCTGTTCCTGTATCCACCACTCACATATATACCCTGTAAAACATGCCATGCACACACAAACGCACACATACACACACTTTCTGCCTTCACAAAATCACTTCATAATACAAATGCTAACAATCTCACGGACACCGATGCTTCCCTTTGAATTTGTACTCAGGAGTGGCGGTGTGAGGTGCTAAGTGTGTGCGTGTGTGTGCGTGTTCGTTACCTGTGGCTGCAGCTCTTGCCATAAGGATCAGCCTCCCTGTGATCAGCGTCTTGGTGATGAGCCTGGAGGAAAAAAAGACAACAGCGCTTGGCCAGTCCTCCGTCTCCACGACAACGCCCGGAAGATGCCACACCTCCAGTGCACGCTGCTCAAGAACAATAAGACTTTATCCCCTCCCTCTCCCGCTCTCTGTCTTTCTCTCTGTCTTAGTCTTCTGATGAAGCGCGCGCTTATTTGGAGAACATGACGTGCTCTCCTATTGTGTGTGTGGGAATGACGTCTCGCGCAGCACAGAGGATGGTGAGCAAAGACCAACTGGGATTTTGCAGGTGAGTGTGCGTGGGGTGGTAGACTGAGTACCAAAGGGAAACCAAGCACTTTTCATGTGTATGACGCACACTAGAGTGAGTGAGAGTGAGAGAGATAGGGAGAGAGAGAGATGGAATGAGATGGAGAGGATGGGGTCGTCATGGAGATATTCAGCCATGAAAGAAAAGTAGGGTGAATTGCTGAGGGGAGATGCAAAAAGGAAGCACCTACTAATACTTCCCCTCTCTCTCTCTCTCTCTCTCTCACACACACGCACACACACACATATAATATTGGAGTCACACTCAGCATAACACATATAAGTTCAAAAGAATGTGAACACTAACTACACACACACACACACACACACGAATATTCTCTGTAATTCACATTCATACAAAGCTCTTCTATTTTCTCTTCAGCATTCGAGTCTCAGTTCTCTGACTTAATGCTTCAGCGTTAAGATTAAAATAGCTGCAGCCAAACGCCCTAAAGCTGCCTCCTTCTCTCAGATTACAAGGACTACAGCACCATCTCCAGCAGTGACACAACCTGGACTCTAACGCTTTTAACCAGAGTACTGAGAGAACAAAGAAAGAAACTATGACAAAGGCATGAACCATCGCTGATTATATACATCCTGCCTTACACCTAAATGACATAAATCAATCTTCTGTCGTGTCCTAGGGGAAATAAACTCCAAACCAAACTATGTTCTTACTGAGAACTTGGGTAAATGGAGAGATGAGTGGATGGACAAGCAGCTAACACACTATATATTATTACAGAAGCAGATATAGGGCAAGAGTAGATATAGGCAGGGCTGTAATGTAGTTTCACAAACATAATTGCATCATTGGAACACACACACAGACACAGCACAGCAGCATCAGAAAAAAATGACCTGGCTTGTGTAACACAAAGCTTTCACTGATTTAGCTTCTGGAACCATGAAATCCGTCAAGGGTATAAAAGTGATGATTAAGTGATGATTATGTTTACAGGCCACTTTAATTGGAACACCTGTAACCCTGCTTGTTCATGCAATTATCTAATCAGCTCATTGTTTGGCAGCATCACAATGCACAAAATCATGTGTCTATAGGTCAAGAGCCTTAGTAAATGATCATATCAAACATCAGAATGGGGAATAAATGTGACTATGGCATGGCTGTTGAAACAAAAACTAAAAACTCTCATTTGTTACATCTCTTAAACTTTTATTCAACTGACAGATGTACAAAGAAATCATTTTCAGTGTTTTCACTGACAAACCTAATTGTATTTTGTAAATATTAAAGCATAAATTGTGACGCCTGCAACACACTCAAAATAAGTTGGGATAGCAGCAAAATAAGACTGACAACACTGGAAGGTTCCACAATTAGCACTTTAACTGGTAACAGGTGAGGTCATCAAGATTAAGTATAAAAGGAAAATCCACCAAAGGCTTAGTCTTTCCAAGCAAGGATGGGTCGTAGTTCACCACTTCATGAGAGAATTGTCAGTCAGTTCAAAGACAACCTTTCTCAGTGCAAGACTGCAAAGAATTTAGGTATTTCACTACCTATAGTTCATAATATCATGAAAAGATTCAGGGAGTCGGGGGGAAAACTTGGTGTGTAAAGGACAAGGGCAGAAACTGCTGCTGAATGTGTGTGATCATCGAGCCCTCATGCAGTATTGTTTGCGAAATCGTCATGCTACCATGATGGACATAGCCACATAGGCTTGGGAGTATTCGGAAAATGACTGTCACTGAACACAGTCCATCGCTGGATCGAGAAATGCAACCTGAAACTATGCAAAGTGGAAGCCAATATATTAATATTTGTGCAGAAACATGAAATGTGTTCTGTGGTCAGACAAGTCCACGTTTCTGCTTGTTTTTGGGAAAAACTGATTTTGATTGAATTTGAAAAAGGCCCTCCAGACTCTTACCAACAAAAAGTGCAAAAACCATCTGTGATGGCATGGGGGTGTATCAGTGTCCACAGCATGGGTGATCTGCATATATGTGAAGGTACCATTGATGCAGAGGCTTACGTTTACATTTATGGCATTTGGCATATCCAGAGTGACTTACATTTATGTCATTTATACAACTGAGCAGTTGAGGGTTAAGGGCCTTGCTCAAGGGCCCAAC
>JAOUQY010000042.1:11233896-11249085 GCA_028566355.1 Doras micropoeus | reverse complement strand
TAATTGTGGAACCTTCCAGTCTTACTTGTATAACCTTTTCACTCTTATATTTAACAGTCCTTTATATTTAACAAATAGTCAAAAAGTTTGTCATTTTTTGTATAATAAAGGTTGAAGTGAATTAACAAATTACAGATTTCAGTTTTTATTGCATTTTTTGGAAATGGGGTTTGTATATTTAAGTTCTGTTATTTATATAGAATTTCCCTGAATGAATTATTATAATTCCTGCTAAGCTTAAACTTTGTAGGTGTATGTTTAATCAGCAGGCACTTTTAATTGTAGGATTGACTTTTTGTAAATTCCTTTTCAAATGCCACCTGTAGGACTGTGATATCCCTGACCACAATCCCTGTGGTCACACTTTAAACAAGTGTAAAGCACATGAGAGCACAACTATTTTCGCCACTCCCATATCTTAAGCCCCCTCCTCTTACTCACTTTCTTCTCCATTCTCTAATTCGTTGCCTTCTTTCTCTTTCCTTCCATTTTCCAAACCTACCTCCCTTTCTTCTTCTCCCTCTTATCTAGAGTTTGTTATCATTTGTCTCGATTGTTGATTAACCTCCACAGATTGATGGCTAACTTGATGAGGGTATGAACTACAGGGCATCTAGTTGTGTATATCAATGCTGTTAGACTGTTCAGCAGTTAACCTCAGTCCGCGAATCCCCTTATTTGGACATTTGGACCAATGCGAGTGCTTGTGGTCTTACAAACATTTAAATTATCGTCTTTGAGAAAACCTGCTGTTTTTGTAATCTCTGTCTTGTATCTACATGTCCTGCAGTTATATGCACATTCTGTAGACAGAATTTGATGAATGAGTGTAAGTGTATTCTTTACACAGCTGGAAAACGCTGAGATACCCAGTCGCAGCTGCTTTCTCTTCTGGGAGGGATAAGGAAGTAAGTGTGGATATCTGTGGAGTGTGTTACCGTATAACAGACGGAGTCTTTGAGTTGAGGTGAGGTGAGTAACTGACTTCTGACTGCTCACTATGGAACGGCTTGATCTGGAGACAAAACAGAAACGCTACTGCATTCAAGGGAAGCATGCTGCTCTCATTTGCTTGGCTGTGGTAGTGACAGGCATTGCAGTGGGTCTTGGGGTGGGCCTGAGCCAGAAGACCTCCTCCACTGATGCGTGCACCACGCCAACGCCAACATCACCCCCAACCACAACTGGCCCGGTGAAGGACCCAAGCCCCTGCAAACCCTCCAGCAATACCAATGGTGACTGGACCAATTTTCGGCTGCCTGACTACATCACACCAGTCCATTATGATCTGCACATGGAGCCCAACTTTGATACAGATGTTTATACTGGCACTGTGGCCATTCATTTGACTCTGACTAAGGCCAGCACTCATCTATGGCTACACATTCGAGAGACATTTGTATCAAACATGCCCACTCTGCAGCTCAATGGCACAAATGGTATCACCTCCATTGCGCTGAAGGGGTGCTTTGAGTACACTCCACAGGAGTATGTAGTTGTGGAGGCCACAGAGGAGCTGAGAGCCACGGGCAATGATGAGCACTACATCCTCACTCTGGAGTTCCAGGGCTGGCTGAACGGCTCTCTCGTCGGCTTCTACAAGACAACCTATCTTGAGGATGGAAAAATCAAGTCAGTGTTATTTCTTTTTTTTATCTCTGTGGTAGGAATGTCGGGTGACACTGTATTACAATGTGTTCCTTTCACAAAACAACTATGTCGACACAGCTGTTATTTCATAGTGTGAAGGGGGAAAAAAACATCGCTCTGCTTTATCTCATTGAGTCAATGATTGATATTCTCTATTCACTCTATTCATCCTTCCTTACAGTTTTTACCAAAATCAGATATATTTTAAATGATTTCTCTTAAAATTGTGTGTTCTGTGTGTGTTTTTATCATATACTGCAACAATATAGCAGACTATTTTTGTGGCATGGAAACAGATGTCTGTGCAACAGCTTAGGGACAGCTTTCACATTCCTTACAAGAGCATTAGTGTGGAAGAGCAAAGATCAGAGCAGAGATCACAGAAATGACCACACATGAAAAACAGCAGAATGAGTCTCTGGGGGAACACTGCACACAGTAAAGGGTCCCGTTGGATTCTTTCATGTTAGTGTGCTTTGTCTTAGAGCAACAACAGCTTCTGTCATTTTTTTTTTTACATTTCATGTGTCGGAAAAGGCTGAGGTGAACTTATGTTTCACCACAAGTAGCATTAAACAGGCGTGAAGTCACATGATTCTAAAGTGTTTCTTAGAGTGAGACTGTAGCCTTATGCAGTAGTATCTCTTTATTGTCCTATTTGAGAATAAATGGGATTTTTTTCCCCATTATGATTTCATAGCACAAGCAAATGCAGTAACCAGAGGAGAAAGCCAGATATTTACACTACACTGTTTAATCTTGTATTAATTGTGGGATGTAAAACTGTACATTACATACAATACTGTATGGGTTGTGATGTTGTTGCATAAGGTATTAAAGCATAAAAATGACATGGAGTGTTTCTAGAATGTCATCAGCCCATTTGTATTATCCCGAATTACACTTACCTCACGGTAATTGCCTGTTGTTGCATTGTTGCATATATAGCACGACACAAAACTATATCTTCAATTATCACTTAATTGTGTCTAATACGCAGCATCTGTCTAATATCAGCTAAATTAATTCTTCTATGCTTTTGAAGAACAGGCCCTATGTTTTTTCAAATCTTAATTCCTCTTCATTAGACTTTAATATGAAAGTGTCATTGTGATGGAGTGTTCCTCACTTGGTTAACTGCAGAAGAAAATGCAAACAAAGTGTTGGGTTTTACAAGTCCCTAATGCTCTCTTACAGAAAAATTGCGGCCACAGACCACGAACCCACTGATGCTCGTAAATCTTTCCCCTGTTTTGATGAGCCGAACAAAAAAGCCACATACAAAATTTCCATCACCCATGACAAGGATTATGAAGCTTTGTCCAACATGCCAGTGGAGGTATGCTGCACATGCTCAAATGTGCACATTTTGTAGAAATACAGATTTCTAGACTTGTGCTGTAAATGTGTGTGCATGTTTGTGTATGTGTCTTTATGTATATCTTCGCCCATTGACTTTCTCTTTCCTTCCACAATTCCAAAAGCTTACCTGACAAATGAACGGACCTAATTTTTTTATGTTTCTTTAACAGAATGTAGTGACAATTTCTGCACAAAAACAAAGAACCTCTTTTAAAACATCAGTTAGGATGAGCACCTACTTGGTGTGTTTTGCTGTGCACCAGTTCACTTATGTGGAGCGGACATCTAAAAACAACATTCCAGTAAGTATACTCTTCTCCAAGCATCAGTGTTTTCAGTGTTTATGTTTCTATCAAAGCCAAGAGTAAAAACCTGCTCATGAGAGTGGGACTTTCCCAAAGGTCATGTTTAGTCTCTCTTCTTACCCTTCAGCTTAAGATCTTCGCCCAGCCTTCTCAGATCCACACTGCTGAATATGCTGCAAATGTCACTAAGATCATCTTTGACTATTTTGAAGAATACTTTGACATGAAATACTCCATTGAAAAGCTTGGTAAATATGTTGAATACATTTACAAATATATTTATTATACAGAATACACAGTGTACGAAGCATTTTTCCTTCAGTTTAACTACACTTTTATTTGTGTACATTACATTAAGCATATTGAACAATTTCAGTCATGATATTTGTAACGAATGAATGTCCTAAAAAAGAAAAAAGTGCTCTCTATGACATGCCATGACAGCTACAAAAGAAACCACTGTTTTTATATTGCAGATATGATTGCAATCCCAGACTTTGGGACAGGAGCAATGGAGAACTGGGGCTTGGTCACCTACAGAGAGACCAACCTGCTGTATGATGAGAAAGAGTCTTCCTCTTATAATAAGCAGCGTGTGGCCAGTGTCATCGCCCATGAACTTGTGCACCAGGTTAATGATTCAAGTATCATATAACAACAGTCTTTAAAAAATTAATTCCGAAGGTAGTGTTGCATGCTGGTCACAATTATGTAGTAGTTTCTAAATATGGCTCAGTTCATAAGAGGCAAGGACCTTTCATACACCTCTGGCACTGTACTTTGTAACTCGTCTTAAGCAATACTTACAGAATGCGCTGACTGCATGTTGTTCTCTGACTGCAAGCATCAGAATTTGCTAAATGCCAATGGAATTACTACAATCATGCAATTGTGTCATATTTTTTCCATTATCTCTTTCATATATTTATTACATTTAACGAGCAAACCCACATAAAGATAACTAACATGGTTACTTATCAAATGCTTTTATAATAAAAGCCTAAATTGTCCCCTGTGATTAGCAAAGCCACCTCTGGTAATGACCTTTGTATTACAGCAGAACTCTGATAAGCATATTTTATATACAGGTTCAAGGTTGTTCTTCACATTCTGCATCCAAGAAACAATCAAATTTTCTGCAATTTCTGGCATTGATGGACTATGAAGTCCATTTGGATGTAATCCAAGTCATTTCCAACGCACAAAGCCGCAGTTGTTATCTTTTTTTTATCAGTGTTCCCAGCCCCTTAAATGGCTAAATCAAAAGGGGTATCTGATAAGGTGTTATGTTTTTTTTGATAAGTCTAACTGCCCATGATTACTATATGATTGTCTGCATTCTACCTGCAGTGGTTTGGCAATATTGTCACAATGGACTGGTGGGATGACCTGTGGCTGAATGAGGGATTTGCCAGCTTTTTTGAGTATGTTGGAGTGGAGGAGGCTGAGCCCACTTGGGGAATGGTGAGCCAGTGGTGAACATTTACAATACATACAAATAAACTTCATAAGTTTTGGTAAAGATGAGGCAGGAGCACCAGTAGGAGAAATGTTATTAAAAGAAACCACCTCAATCTGACTCAAATCATTTTTCACAACTGTTATCTCATTATTTGAGTATTTCAGTGCTTGTAATGTAAACTATTTGAATAGTGATGGTTAGGAATTTAAAGTCATAATGTGAATGATTATGATTATTACATTAATTAGAAACAAATATCATAAGTAGTTGATAAAAATTATTATTTAAAAAATTGCTTTTCATTTTTTTTCTCTCTGACCAGCGTGACATCATGCTCATTGATGATGTATTTCCTGTCTTGGTTGATGATGCACTCCTCACTTCTCACCCCATCATTGTTGAGGTGTCCACCCCTTCAGAAATCACTTCTGTGTTTGACGCCATCTCATACAGCAAGGTGTGCTTACGTCATGGCCTCACGTCTGTTGTTTATTAAAGCCAAGTAATGCATTTCTGAGCTTTTAGCATTGTGATTATATGAGAATTTGTAAACGCTTTACAGGCTTATTGTTACTTTTTTGAATACATGAGTGGAAAAAAAATCAAAGTGTCTCTATTAACCTGCTACCTCTGATTTTTAGGGAGCATCTATCTTGAGAATGTTGGAGGGCTGGATGGGTGGAGAAAAATTTAGAGATGGCTGTCGGGTAAACTTTACAAAATGTTTATATTTATTTTGTAATTTCTAATGCATATATCGATGAATCATCAATGTATCATGTATCTTCAACTCATACACACCCTTATTACTTTTAACAGAAATATTTGAAAGACTTCCTTTTTCAAAATGCCAAGACATCCGATTTTTGGAATGCCCAGGCTCAGGTATCTATCGAAAGGAATGCGCTGTAAAAACTATGTATTAGTTTGGTTGGAGCAAATTCTGCATTTTTACAATAAATGTTAGCATCTTTCTAATAGCATGAAGTAACTCACATCTAAAACACACAGGTAAGTGGGTTGCCTGTAGCAAATGTCATGGATACATGGACCAAACAGATGGGTTACCCAGTGCTGACTCTTACTAATACAAATACAGAGGCTAAACTCACCCAGAAAAGGTTCCTCCTGGATCCTAAAGCTAACCCTTCTGAGCCCAGCTCTCCTCTGGGGTGAGTCTGCTTACATCATTATGTCTTTATTATCTCTGGTCCTCTACAGTTAATAAAAATTGGGCATACACAACCTCCTGAGTCTGCATCATTTGTATGCTACCCCATGCCTTCAGTTCAGAGCAATGACTCTCCTGTTCATGATTAATCCCTCTCACAGCTACAAATGGACTATTCCGGTGCAATGGAATTCACTCAACACCAAGAATGGCACCATGCTGTTTGATAAAGGAACAACAGGTAATATTACAGAATCATGCTTCCTGAATCAAGTTAATTTAACTAATATCACTATCTAAATTTCAAACTCTCCTAACTAGAGATTAAACACCTGTTAGAAGAATAGCTCCTGTGTCATTTTTCTTTTAGAAATAATTATTGAAAACTACTCCCCTGCTACTGATGGGCTCATCAAAGTTAACAACGACCACATGGGCTTTTACCGCGTCAATCATCCTGAGAACATATGGGCTGATATCAGCCAGCAGCTGTTAACAGACCCCCTGGTATTTCCTCCTGTGTTTATAGCTCATTTAATGCTTATGGCTGTTATAATGTGCATCCATAAATGTTTCTGAATTGTCACTGCCTGTTTTTTTATGGCTTTATTGCAGGTCTTTGATGCAGCAGACAGAAGCGGTTATATTGATGATGTATTTGCTTTAGCAAGGTATATTTATTCATTAAAAACAGGGCCAGTAATGGCTGTTGGTGAAATGGGAGAGCTAAAATATAGTATAATACATATCAATAGCTTGACAATTAAACTATTAGATAATAATATAAAATAATATATATATATATAAAAATCTGTACATTGCTTTGGACACACACACGCAAACACACCTTTATACTTATGTAATGCTAGCCCATTAATATGAGCTGCCCATGAACATCATCTAAAGCTGCGTCACCAAAAAATAAATAAATAAATTGAAAAGAAACAAAAAAAAAACAATTAATATAAAAAAATTCAATGCCTTTTAAAGATTTTTATTTATTTATTAAGAGTTTAAAATCATGTTTTGCATATAGTAGTTGCAGTAGATTTCACATTAGGGTAAGCCAATGGGGGAATTTAGTATCTCCATTTCAAGTGCAGGCACCTGCACCATGCTACTCACTGCACCACCTTCCTGTCCACATTTTAAAGTATAAAAAAATACGATAAAATATAAAAACAGTAAAACAGATTAAATTCACTTAAACAGTAAAAGCATGTTTAAAAAGAGAAGTCTTTTAGTTCTTCTTAAAAAACAGCTAAAGATGAGGAGTAGCTTACTAATCATGTCTGAAATGGGAACGCATAATTAAATTCTTAACAAACTTGACCCATCCTAGCATATTTTTATAGATTATATACTTGATTTTATTGCATTTGCATACTTTTTAATGTTTGAATTTCTTTTAACAACGTATTTCCACAGGGCAGACATAATTAATTATAATAAGACATTTGAATTACTCAAATACCTGCCTAAAGAGGCTGAGTATATTGTGTGGAACCGGGTTGCCTCATCAATATCCTACGTGAGGGACATGTTGGCAAGTGACTCCGCACTCTATTCCAAATTTCAGGTGAGCCTCTTGGGCTGAGACCACAATGCCTTTTTGTTGAAATGAAATTACTAGCATATACAGTCCCCTCTGAAAGTATTGGAACAGCAAAGCCAATTCTATTGTTTTTGCTATACATTGAAAACATTTGTGTTTGACATCAAAAGATGTCAAACTATAGATCAGGATTTCTGTTTTCATTACCTGATATTCACATCTGGACGTGAAAAACAACTCATGACACCTAGGGTGGCAGACCACCCATTTCATGTGATCAAAAGTATTGGAGTAGATAGTCATGGAAGTAAATAACACTTAATATATATATATTGCCTGCAATAACTGAATCAAGCCAGAGACCCACTGACATCACCAAACTTTTTCTGACTTCTTTTTGATGCTTTTCCAGGCTTGTACCAGAGCTTCTTCGATGTCACTGACTGTTGTTTTGGAGTTTTTGTTTACAGCTCTCACAAGTTTTCTGGTCTTCATGTTGGTTTATTGTTTGTAATAACAAATGCAGTCCTCACAGGTAAAACCCAGGGCTCAAACTAAGGGTAGAATTTCAGAGCTATGAATTGTTTAAACAATCAATATAACAGGGAACACCTGGGCAACAAGAAACACATCACTCTCTCAGTGACGTTCCAGTATTTTTGATCATTTGGAAAATGGGTGGGTTTTAACAAAGGGTTTCATTTTCTGAGTTGTTTAAAACATCTAGATATAAATATTAGCTAATAAAAAGCTGACATTCTGATTTATCATCACATACTTGTCTTTGACCTCGAACCCAAACGTTTTCAGTGGCTAGCAAAAAGAAGCGAACTGACCTTGCTATTGCTGTTCCAATACTTTTGCCTGGGACCGTACATTCACAAATGTTAAGAAGATTACCACAGTGTAAGTACATGTTGTGTAGTCTGATTCTAATGAAGTTTTTGCACTTATCCGTGATCAGAAAGTATTTCGTGACCATGTACACAACATCTCTAGAGAACTGGGCTGGGATGATGTGGGCTCCCAAACGGAGAGGTATGTGTTACTCAGCAGGCCAGTCCTGTAAAAAAAACAAAGGAAATAAGAAAATATACTCACAAATATTTTATGTGTACATCTTCATCTTTATAGAGAATGTATACTAATTGTGGTATATTTGTCTTGTATAGGCTATTGAGGGAGACGGTTCTCAGCATTGCCTGCCAGATGGATGATAAAGAGATTCTCACTGAGGCTTCTGCCATTTTTGAAAAGTGGATTAACGGAGCAATCAGGTACTGCCAATGGTGATACAAACATATATCAAGTCAACTAAGTTGCTAAATGAGTAAAGTAAACAGGAGGTTTTTGTCATCGTGAGCGCAGCAGTGTACCAGTGAATCTCAGGCTGCTCGTGTACCGATACGGGATGAAGAATTCAGGAACAGAGGCGAGCTGGGAGATTATGTTTGAGAGGTATCTCAGTGCCACACTCGCTCAAGAAAAAGACAAGCTGCTCTATGGCCTGGCTTCTATAGAAAATGTTGGACTACTCCACAGGTAAAACATTCAAAGAAATAACATAAGAGGGCAATATTAAGGGTTATTGTGAGCAACATATAGGTAGCTTTATGGAGTGAATGTAGAAGATCACCTGTATGGCCAGAGGTTATGCTAAAAATTAAGGTAATTGACGTCACATTTCTAATCTACGGCTTCCTGTAAATGTTGTAAGCATCAGGAAACATTAGCCTTGGCAAATGATCTACAGAGACCTACAATTTTTTTATGACAGGCTACTTGAGGCATGTAAGGATGAGACCATTGTGAGGAGTCAAGACTTGTTCACCCTGGTGCGATATGTGTCCCTGAACCAGTATGGTCAGAGCATGGCTTGGGACTGGGTCACACTAAACTGGGACTACCTAGTGAACAGGTGAGTGTGTCAGAGCAAGACAGTGAGAACATACTGATGTTTAATTAAAATAACAGCTAATACGCCGTTAACACACTATGTGTGGTGTGTCATGTGATGTTTTATTGTGTTATCAGCTGGTCTTTATCTGTCTTGCTATCCGATTTAGATACACAATTACAGACAGAAACTTGGGACGCCTGCTTAACAGAATCAGTACGTCATACAACACAGAGCTGCAGCTGTGGAAGGTAACACAACACCCCCCACCCCTCCACACACACACACACACACACACACACACACACATACACATTTGTATTACTATAGTTGTGAGGACTTTACATTAACATAATTATAACTGCAGCTAATTATTGCTAACCTAATAAAGAGGCAAGCTTTTGGCTCTTTTATTTATTTATTTATTTTTGTTAAAAACTACAACAAAAACACTTTCCTTTTGGGGACCAGCAAAATGTCCTCACAATGTCAAATATATCAGATATTCCTATTCTTGTGGAGACATTTGGTGACAAAGACACACACACACACACACACACACACATCATCACAATCAGGTGGATATGTGGCAAAAATGTTTATTGTTTTAAAATACACAATGTACTTTTAACTTAAGCAGTATGTGGGGAAAAAAGTGAGAAGTACACTCCCTGGAAGCACCCAGAGTTCTTGCTGTTTTCTTTAACTTTGCTTTCCTTCGATCATTATGCTTTCAGATGGAAAATTTTTTTGCCCTACACCCAAATGCTGGCGCAGGAGAAACACCCAGAAAGCAGGCTTTGGAGAACGTGAAGAGCAATATTGATTGGGTGAAGAATAACCGAGAGGAAATCCAGTCCTGGCTGGATCAAAATCTGTCTTAACCATGTCACACACTTAATCAAAGCACTCTTTTTTTTTCTTTCTCCAGAAACTAACCTTAAAATGAGAAAACTGAGCCCAGAGAAATAATTAATCAGTGCTAACGCACACGAGCATAACAAGCCCTAATGATAAAGTTACAGCTGCTTTTGTTCTAGATTCAGTATTAATCACTCTGACCTGAACACTCATTTGTGAAAAATGGACTGTACATTTGTTGCTTTGTATTTAATTGCTGGTTGGCTGAACTAAAATCGTTCTAAAAATGATATGAAGATTATCATCATCATCATTCTATTAATGCAATCATTACACGGGACACAGATCATTAACAGGACACAGAGTAATAGCCTACCTATTATGTACGAAGTTGTAAACAATCACACAATATCGTTATATCTTTATTTCTTTTGTGTCAAGACCTTACTGGAATTTCTATGGTGATGCCTTCATTCCCACCCTGAAACTTAGTTTTTTAAATATGTCTCGTCACATAATGCAATGTTTAACTTACAGCTAGTAACAAACTATCTACTTCAAAACCTGTGCTGCTACAACTATTCAAGCGACTATCAGATCACAATCACAGATCACTGGTTTAGAGGTAGTTGTGAGATTGTCATAGGAACTTGGTTGTTGATGGTGACATGTCGTCGGGTTTGGCATCGCAGCATCCCTACAATGGCTCTTCTGAACCTTAAGCAAACAAAACAATGGGATGGTTATGTAAATGTTGGCATAAGCTGATCATCATTTCTTTAGGTAGAATTCATATTCCAGACAATGTGAGCAAATTAGATTGACATTACTTCCTGTTGGCGATAACATATATGCAAGGGTTGTAGAAGGTGGAAGACTTTGCAAAGAGTGGGGCGATGATGGCCATCGGTGCAGGAATCTTTCTAGGATCACCAAATGATGCCCAAAGACATACGATAGCGTATGGAGACCAAGCCACCAAAAACATCACAATCATCACAATAGACATCTGGAAAACACAGTAAAATATCATGCTAACACCGCCAACAAAATGAACACGCATGAACTGGCTGTAATAAAAAAAAATGCTTGCCTTAGTTACATCTATCTGGTCTGACCAATCAATGTTAACGCTATCCAGGCAGTTGCTTGTCTTGTATCTCTTCATGGTGACTGAAACATTGTAATAGCAATAGAACATGACAGACAGTGGTATGATAAAGTTAACAGAAATCACAGCCATCGTGTAGGAGATAAAGGACCTGAGGGGACAGAAGAAAAATCTTTATTAACACAAACACAAAATAGTCAAGGTCTTAAGTAAGATAGATCTGAATCAGAGTAAAGGAGCACAGTTGTAGCACAATCATGTTTCCAGGGATTGCAATGAGACATTGTAGCAATGACATAACGTTGAGCCGAGAAACCACAAAAGTGATATTTTAAAAGCGCTGGTATGGAATCGCTGACTATGTAACTGACAATAAGGGTATAAATAATTCGATGCCTCTATGAGCGGAACCCACGCATCATTGTTCCTCCAGTTGATGGTGCACGTGGCTCCAGTTGGATCAGGAGCATATCCAGCCCAACCCACAATTGGCATGACAGACCAGAACACTGCATTGAGCCATGCACCCATAACCAACTGTGTATATGAGTGTGTCGTCATCTTCTGGCCTACAAGCACACCAGTATGTGGAAAGTAGAGTTTCATCAGATCAGTGGAAAAAAACAAAAGCTATATCAACAGTTAATGAAATTGAAGTTACTCTGCTGGAACACACATATGTTCATACTTATATCAGGTCTGCAGATGCTTATATATCTATCAATGGCTACCACAGTAAGCAGTCCAATGCTGGCCATCCCAAAGAATATATTCAGGGCAGCATAGATCTATAAGAGAGATATAAACAGATTACATAGGCAACACTCATGAATGGAAGCGCAAAAATTTACTCAGTGTACAATATATATCTAAACAAAGGCACTGTCATATAGCTTCTGCTAATGAGACACTTCAATCATGATTCAGTTCAACGATTCAGTTAAAAGTAAATAAATACATGTTTAAATTCACCTAGAAAATTGATTGCATAAAAGTCTCTGACCCAGGAAATATGATAGATTGAGACATAATGAGCACGTAGCAGAGCATTATTTTAAGCCGAATATAGAGCTCTAAGTCGGGTAAAATGTCCAGTTCCTGTGACCCCTTTGAAGTGATGTTGGAGCGATCACTTCACAAGTACAGATGATTCTCAGTAACTGCTCAGGCTCTCCACAACAGAATGCATTCATGACACTAGAGTGCTCTCTATAAATGTTACCTCTATGGGGTGTACAGACTGGAATCTCTAGTGTTTAAACAGTGCAACTGTATTAATAGAATGCTGATTTACAAGATGTGCATCGCGCATTTCCACGATCCACGTAATCACATTTTTAAATGTATTGCAGCGCATCATGTCATGATGAACCATAAAAATAATAATGTACTGTATTATGAGCTGTATTCTTAGGCAGCAGGACTAAGGTGAAAAAATGAATATAATAATTTCAGGCCTAGAAATCTTCACTTGCATAATGATTTACATTTACGGCATTTGGCAGACGCCCTTATCCAGAGCGACTTACAATTAGCTCATTTACACAGTCGAGATGAGGATTAAGGGCCTTGCTCAGGGGCCCAGCAATGCAGCTTGGCTGTGGTGGGATTTGAACTCACAACCTTCTGGGCAGTAGTCCAGCACATTAACAACAGAGCTACACTGCCCATGCCTATCAGTTTTTCAATTTCAGCATACAGTATGTCATCAGTAAATAATAATAATAATAATAATAATAATAATAATAATAATAATAATAATAATAATAATAATAAAATTGCAACAAACCTGGCAACCTGTGTACCCAAACTTCCAGCTGCCATGCAGGTCGGACGCAGCAGACATGGGGTAACCAATTCCTGCTACTCCAACATCAGTGAAAGCCAGATTAATGATGATGGCATTAGTGGCATTACGCAGTTCTTTAAACTTTGCAAACATAATCAGCACCACAAGGTTACTGATCAAACTGATCACACCTGCACACAGAGAGAAAGAAAGAAAGAAAGCAAGAAAGAAAGGGTTCATACAAGCACATTTGATAATGAATTTAGTTTAATGGCTAACTGAGCGCTCCTGCTAGTGGTTTTGGCAGCTACACTATACAGCAGTAAGCTCTTTGCTATTTTTCTATGTAACCGTAGACCTCTGCTATACTTTACAACACACTGTCACATCCATCCAGACACTCAGATACACAAATACTCTTTACATGCAGCAATGAGGTATCCAGCAACAATGTTGTGTTCCATTTGCGAGAAGGCACTTTTTCCACCAAAGCTGACGGCGTCATTTGAGGAATTTAGGATTTCGGGACCCATGTCTCAAAAATACTCTCACTCCCACGCCGAAAGCACTGGTCAGATGTCGTTACTGTCCAACCCACTTCACATGGATGAAAGGAACTTCCTCCAGCATGTCCAGTGAGCAGTGAGGAGCAAAAGAGAGCGCAGAGAAGGAAAGGTTTGAGACCAGGGTTGGGGGTTTAGGGCCTCTAACTGTTGCCAGGGTAACTGTGTGACTGAGGTAAGTGAGGTGAATTTGACAGGCGGATTAAACTCTTTCTTTAGTTTGGAAATACTGAGGAGCTCATTGTTTTTGTTCTAATCCTCACATGAAGGATTTTCATTCTTGCTCGAGAAGAAAACAGAAGAATGGCAAATTCTCAGCTTAAACCAAGAAAATATCAGTGCAGCCAAAGCAACATGACAAACCTAAAGCTCAGCATCACTGCTGGAAGAAGAACAACTTACACCAGCAAAGGTGGTAACCAACATGCATGCAAGCAATCAGCAAAACCATATAAGTGTCACCAGCAAGAGCAACTTTACCATCACAAGCGTGGTCATACTAAACCAGCACCAGACAAGCACAAACAAGCGTAACATCTAAGACCACCATGGAATTCACTGGCCTAATCTGGAGGTTTTTTTTTGCTGGGATTAAAGACAAAGAATAATCAACACCAGTAGAATTTAGGCTAGACAAAGTCCTAGGATTTTAAAATTCTGCCTTTATGTTATATATCGTGATTTGTACACATCAGTCGAAGTATAATTTATAATCATCCTTATACCATCATTCACACACATTAAACCTGGGCAGTGTGTTATCCTGAGCTGCCTTATCTTCGCTGAGGTGATCAGAAAAAACTCAGCTACTAACAGCAGTCTTGTATAGCTTCATTTTGTTTTGGTTTGTTCAGAGATGTCTGCATGTCCTCCCCGTGTCTGCGTGGGTTTACTCCAGGTACTCTGGTTTCCTCCTACAGTCCAAAGACATGCCTGTTAGGTGAATTGGACATACAAACTTGCCCTATGACTGTGTTTGAAAGTTGAACTTGTATGGTCAAAGATGCTGAAATTACGTTAAAAATCAATAACAAACAAACAAACAAACAAACAGTGGTCAGAGGAAATTATTGCACATGCACTCAACAGACAGAATGCATCTTTTCTGTATTATATAATCATTGTTGGGAAGTGCTGGTGGTGCTGGGTGCTGGAAAGAAGGTCTCAGGTTTGATTCCCGGGTAGGGTGACCTGGTTCCTCCCTGTGTGGAGCTTGCATGCTCTCCCCACGTCTGTGTGGGCTTCTTCCAGGGGCACTGGTTTCATGTATGTTAGGCAAATTTGAGATACTAAATCTCCCCCTTTAACAATTACGAAAAACTAACCTGTCCTGTCATGAATGTAACCACTGTGTAAAAACATGACATTCATTCATTTTCTTGGCCACTTATTCCTTTTCAGGGTCATGGGAGAGCCGGTGCCTAGCCGGCGGCATAGGGCGCAAGGCAGGAACAACCCTAGAC
>JAOUQY010000042.1:11123577-11135374 GCA_028566355.1 Doras micropoeus | reverse complement strand
GGTCCAATTTAGCCATGAAACCTGCCACACTAAAATGACAGGTGTTTCAGTTTCATTGTCTAACCCCTGTATATACAGTATTCCAAAGTGAATGACTTTGGAATATACATTTTAGACAGTTTCATTAAAGAGCTCTTTTGTGCATTTACAAATGCACTGAAATTGCAACTTGATAAAGTGACATGAATGTTGACGCAGAAACAGGGGGACTGAGATCATCATACCAGTGACCTTAATGTAGTAATAGCGATACAACTCAAAGTAAATACTCAGCACAAATACTTCAGAGCTGACTCTCAAGCATAACTGGAGGAGAAATTTATATAGAATCCTACAGGTAATGCTGTAAGCAATGGGAGAGGCAGTGCAGTAAAGCAGTAAAGTGTGGTAGATTATAGGTTTGTTAATACAGCTGACCCTAGATGGGTCTTTGGCACACATGCCTAAGAATGAGTAGAGCATATTGTACTGTAAACCACCACTGAGTCATTTGATGCAGATTACCTTTAGGCACTGTGGTGTTCCATCACACTATTCTCACAATGCTTGGTTTCAGAAATGTCAATGGACAGAGTTATTCAGGCTGGTATTCTTCTCTGTGGAAATGAAATTAAATGAACATGGACACGAAACATAAAATCTTTGGCTGCTGAGCAAACATATGGTGTATATTTACAGTTTTTGTTTAAAGTTTCACTGCCATCCATCCCCAAAAACAACAAATAGTACATTAAGAAGCACCATAACAGGCTCCATCGTCTAAAGACAGGTTGGGTAAAGGAAGTGATTGCACGTATGCCTTCTTCCCTTAAATGCCATGGAATGAGCACCATGGCTGCCTCATGGGAAACACTACTGGGAGCGTCTTCATTTGATTTTATATATTGAATGTTGCTTCATTGTACCCCATGTCCTCTATGTTGGGTTTAATTAAACTGCCCCTTCGACAATTAGGATAAACTGTTTTCAGAAAATTGGATGTTAATGAGCACAACATAGATGGGGCTAAGTGTAGCTCAGTGGTTAAGATGTTGGACTGCTGACCCGAAGGTCGTGAGTTCAAATCCACACCACCCCCACTGTTGGGCCCATGAGGGAGGCCCTTAACCCTCAGTTGCTCAGTTGTGTAAATGAGATAAATGTAAGTCACTCTGGATAAGGGTGTCTGCCAAATGCCGTAAGTGTAAGTGTAATTAAGGAAGGTTGGGCATCATATTATAACACATGTTCATTTCTCAGTTACAGTAATGAAAGTCACTGGGAAGGCAACAGCTCTCTACATTCTATAATCTGCCCACAAGCTAAATCAGATCAAATTTTAGAGACCTTGTTAGATTTTAATAACGAAATATGCAGTTTGTTTATGTGTGTGCATGCATAGTGCATATATTTATGGGTAAAGGGACTTGTGAAAAAACACACACAAAACACAATTACACCGATCAGGCATAACATTATGAACAGGTCCTTTTCTCTACACTCATTGTCCATCTTCTCAGTTCCACTTACCATATAGCTGCACTTTGTAGTACTACAATTACAGACTGTAGTCCATCTGTTTCTCTACATACTTTATTAGTCCCCTTTACACTGTTCTCTAATGGTCAGGACCCCCACAGGACCAGCACAGATCAGGTACTATTCGGGTGGTGTTAGTGTGCGTTGTACTGGTGTGAGTGGATCAGACACAGCAGTGCTGCTGGAGTTTTTAAACACTTCAGCGTCACTGCTGGACTGAAAATAGTCCACCATTCAAAAATGTACAGTCACCAGCATCCTGTTGGCAGCATCCTGTGAGCACTGATGAAGGATTAGAGGATAACTAGCACAAACTGTGCAACAACAGATGAGCTACTGACTCTGACTTTACATCTGCAGGGTGGAGCAATAGGGTGGATGTGTCTTATAGAGTGCACAGCAAGTGAACATAGTGTATGTCTGACCCACTCACACGAGTACAACACACACTAACACACCACCACCACATCAGTGTCACTGCAGTGCTGAGAATGATCCACCACCCAAATAGTACCTGATCTGTGCTGGTCCTGTGGGGGTCCTGACCATTAGAGAACAGAGTTAAGGGGACTAACAAAGTGTGTAGAGAAACAGATGGACTACAGTCTATAATTGTAATAATTATGTAATTGTAAACTAGAAAGTGCAGCTATATGGTAAGTGGAACTGAGAAAATGGACAATGAGTGTAGAGAAAAAGAGCTGGTCATAATGGTATGCCTGATTGGTGTATATACATCCATAAACTGAGTGTGCCCTTTTTTCCTTAGAAAAGTTGAAGTAAATGTTCAAGTAAATCTTAGACTTTGCTTAAGGCAGATCTCTTGTTTGACAGCACCTGACAAGAGCCTGCTCTCCTGGCCTTGACACTGCCTCCTCATATCCATCTACAGATTTACACTCTAGCTAGGCCTGGGTGTGCAAGTATAGGTGCATGCCTGAACATGAAAACTATCTGAGACATCTGTTCTGTTTGTACCTATGAGAACATGATTGCCAATTCAGGCTCATTAATAGTGGTATCTCTAAGTTGCACTCTGTAAGCATACATTTAGCATAAAGCCAAAAGCACTGCAAGTCATACCATTTCTGTCATTCCAGAGACTTTAACTGACTCACTGCTCTACATTCACTTTTTCTAATTGCATATTCTGCTGGTCAAAAGGTGCATGATTTACTAAAGCACCTGAGTGAAGAAAGTAGTATGAAAAGACTGTAAATAGTGAAGGAGTGAGAGGAATAAATCAAGGGATTGGGTCACCTGCATGTCTGACAGAGAGAACAAAAATGTCCACAGCAGGCTGCTATACTCAGCAAGTTTCCTGCTGTTTATTGATCAGCAGTATTTCAGTTCAGCAGCATAAGGCAGGGTCATTCCAGCTCCCCTGCTGTGTTCAGCGGTTTGGCCATTGTTTTTTTTCTATATGTATGTGAATGAGAGAATGCTGTCAGAGTATTGCTGTGGATTGTATGTGCATAGGAGTTTAAAAGCAAATACTCTTAAATGAGTCTGACTTCACAATTATTACTACTATTGTATTCAATTATTTGACTGACAAGCCTGATATGGTTTTGATTTTTTTTTTTTTGAAAAATACAATACTGTTGCTGAAATCTCTTACTGGCAAATGGAAAGTAACCTTCCCCACCGCACACAGCAGCACAAACATACAGAGGAGTGAGTCAGGTAACCATGTAAACACTCTACTGCTTTCCCTAAAGCCAGGAGACAGGGCACAGTGCAGCTCAAAGAAAGGTGCTCTTAGTGAGGCTGCAGGAGTTCATTCATACACGTATACTGCTGCAGAGGGACCTTTTACTCAGAACAACAGAGAAAATAAGGCTTACTAAAAATAACAAAAACAGGCAGGCAGAAAGAAAAAACATTAGACATATTTAGAGGGTTCTTGTCAGGTGTGTCAGGCCTCCAATCTCCTATAATGAGGGATTTAAACGAATTTGATAATACATCCGATACTGTCTCTGCGCTAGTCTGGCCATTACTCTTACTTTTTCGGTGACAACAGATACTCCATTTCCGTTGCTACTCAAACCAAAGAAAAAAAGAATGAAGACAGTTTTACAGTATTATCAGACAGTATTTTATTTTTATGTACCTTTAAAGCTACAAGTCGTCTTCTGAAAACAGTGATCAGTCAATGAAATAAATGTTTTGCTACATGTACCAGTCAGCAAGCTACAACTCCAACAGGCTGAATTACAGAACTGAGGACATTTTACAAACAATTTTCAGCACTGTAAAACATTTGTCACCTGTACTGACTGAGTAGAAAGTGGCTACGAAGAGAACAGTGCAAATTTCACTATACTGTATACACAATTCACAGTGACCATCTGTAAATAAAATGCATCTACATAGAGTGGGAGATGCTTGTGTTTTAAAGCACTTTAAATCAAAATCACCATATGCATTCTTTTCAGACAAGTTATACAATAAAAATTGACTGTGTAGGACAGACACATGATACATCATTGTGTTAATAGAAAAATAAAACACTCCAGCTAAAATGTTTTGTCTTATCCAAGAGAACAAAGCCAGTAGTGCGTTTCAGTGTCTTAATCTGATTAAAAAATATATAAAGCTCCACATTTTGTTTGAAAATGCTACCTGGGGAGACAAAAAGTTGCTAGTGTGTCCTCATGCTAAAGTGTTAAAATAGTTAACAATAGATTGCTCTAACATATTTTAACATTAGAAAAAGACAAGACATCTGGCTGACCACATTGGTATTTATAAGTGAATCTATCTTAAAATGTATCATGAAATTGTAAGAAATTCACTTAAAAAATATTTGAAATAGGTAATCTATATTAAGTGCTTCCATGTGGCACAAGCCCAAACAGAGTGCTGAGCTGTTTTCTTTTTAACAGCACACTCAAGTAAGGGAAGGATAAATTAATCTAAGAATGACTGCAAAAACTACATCTAATATTAATGTCCCAGCTGTGCTATCTGCCATCCTTGGCACTTAAGGATATAATTGGCAGTGCTTTTACTGAGAGGAAAGGATGGCAGCATCTTCCTTCCGCCTAACACCATTCAGTCAATTGAATAGGAACTTAACCATTCTTATCCTACAGTCTCATACTCAAATAAAATCCATATATTTGCTTTGCTCTCCCCAAATTGGCACAACTATGTAAGGGGTAAGATATTAATCTTATTATATATAGATACTACTATAGCTGAAAGAAACGGTAAAATAAAAAAATTAAATTTTTAAAGAACGTTGAATCCAAAAAAGGCATAAGTTAGAAGATTTCCCTGGCAGTGAAAGTCATTTTAATGATAAAGGATATATGTGCAGCATGGTGCAGCTCCTGCTCGTGTTCCAGCTCTGCCTCCTCGTCAACCACACACCTGTTCCTCATTTCACCTCTGCATTTATACCTACTGCTCACCACCACACTCTGCTAGATCATCTAGTGCTCAGTCTGAACCTTCCCACCCTAGTACCTGTTCTGCCTGCCTGTATTTCTGACCTCTGTTTTGGTTTTTTTAGATGTTTTTTAAATGTATTTTTAGATTTTGCCTCTGCTTCTTCTACATCTGTCCGCTTGCCTGATCGATCGACCCCTGCCTGTATTCTTGATTTTGTCTTGCTGCTCCTTTGTTTGCCAATACAGATATGGTATAAACACTCAATAGTAAGACAAGCATAACACAATAATAAACAGGTACAAAAGCTAAGCAATATTTTAATGTGTGTCTCTCTGTACATGTGTGTATGTGAGTGTCGTGTATATTCTAGTGGTCAGCTGATTAATCAAGCCAATTAAATACCATTTTGAGATACTTGGTATTGGCCGATGCCTCTGCTCACAAGGCTGATACAAATGACTGCAGACATCAGTGGGTGCTGTGAAATAGTGGGAAACATGGATGTAACATTACCTGAGAGAAGATGGCAAGACTTAAATTCCTAGATTTCAAAGCTTAATGTATTTAACTGGCCAGTCGTAATAATATATAGAGTGTTTACTGTACTGTATTGATTGGATTGGATTAATTGATTGAATTGATTCCAGTCTTTTAGTGAGAAAATGTGAATATCATTAGCTGGGAATTGTAATGGTAGCAAGCCTTCAACCAGATAAACTAGCGTACAGGGATCAAACAAGTGTTGTAAGGGTATCCCCAGCCCCCATTCCTACTCCTGATGAGACAGGGCTGTAAAACCTTTAGCAGACTTGCCATTTGGGATGTTTGTGGGACAGTAAACAAGTGTAACTGTGAAGCCTGTTATTGCTGGTGAGCCTGTGGCCTGATTTAAGCATGTTACATAGAGTAAAATATTTTCCTTATCAATGGCACTCATATAAATGATCATACTAGTGAAAAGTTTGCCAGCAGTAACATTAATAAGCAGCTAGCCACACTATTCTCAACTGAGCAAAGCCAGCAACACATGCTGTGAGCTGAAACAGAGGATGAAGACAGGATTGATGAACATCTCCTCTCATCTCAAGACAACAATATGCTATGAAAATGATAGATTTGATAGTTATAAGATTTAGTTACAGTCAGTACATTTGCTGATGGGCTAGACATTAACAGGAGTCCGAAAGATAGTGTTAACATTAACAACTTGCCAACACCATTTTGGGGCTTGAAAGTTATGGGCTTCTAGGTAATATACAGTTTATGTATGTGTGTGTGTGTGCGTGTGTGTCTGTTAATAAATGCTTTTTTAAGTGCACTAAACCTAAAATCAGCATTGCCTATTGAAAAAAATGGTCAGGGAGACGGAACCATATTTTTAATGACAGGCTCTCTATTGAGATATGTAGCCCAGTAGACCAAGTTGAAGCTGCCAAAAAGCACAGGGAAGATGATGCGGGACATGCGGTCAATCTTGCTTACACTGTTAAACGTCTTCTTGCTCTCTTTAGCCACAGGCTGAGCTTTAGTGAGCTCTGCTGGAGCGCTCTTGGAAACGGTGGGCAAAGCTGAATCCTTACTGATGTGGGGAGCATAGTTTGCCACAGCGACTGCATAAGCGTTGTTCTTCTTTATAACAGAGCCCTCTTTTTTCTGTGGATATGTTGCTCAATTAATACATAAATCAAATTATGCAAGTTATGAGAGCAAATAATGAAATTGGTGGGATAGCATTCCTATATAATGGTATACAGTAATAAAGATAGTTAAAATACAGTAGATATTTATAGTTACATTTATGATGTATGGAAAATATCACTGTGAAATGTTTTTTTTTAAACAGGGTAGCCTGCTTTTTAAAAAAATATGCAGGCACAAATCAGAGAACATACTAAAAGCTAGTAAGTAAGTAGTAAGTAGTCTTAAAAATGCAATTTGCATCAAAAACTTGAACTTATATATATGTTTTATGCATACAGTATAACTGTATGCTCAAAGCCATCAATCATTAAACCAAGATTTTTTTTGGACAGTAACACCACATGAAAGAAATTTCTAAAATAGATTTTTCAAAGTCTTAAAATTAATCAAAATCCCAAGATATGGCAAATCCTACTTCAAATTCTATATTCAGTAATGCTTTTTATATCAGTTGAATGTGCGCAGTTATGAGTGCATTCTTAGAAATCTGTTCACAATAACAATCTGAACACAATAACAGTAACTGCCACAGTTACCTTGTCATTTAAAATGCTCTTGCCATCCCAGGCCCAGCCTCTTTTGGTGAAGTAGTTGACCGTTGCAAACTCAATGAGGGCAGAGAAGACAAAGGCATAACACACAGCAATGAACCAGTCCATGGCAGTGGCATAGGCCACCTTGGGCAATGAGTTACGAGCACTGATACTCAGAGTGGTCATAGTGAGAACTGTAGTCACACCTGGACAAACAATATATCAGAGATAGAATCATTCTTGCCCTTCATACTGAACAATAAAGCTGTTAAACATACAAAACCAATTTTACATTCAGCCTAACAGCAAAAAACACCCACCAAAAACTGTTCGAGCAGGTACTGATTCACGGTTAAGCCAGAAGGAGACCTGGGACAGAATGACAGTCATGATGCAGGGCAAGTAAGTTTGGATCACAAAGTATCCAATCTTTCTCTTCAGATGGAAATGAACTGTCATCACGGTATATTCCCCTAGAATGAAAGAAAGAGAGAGGCAGAGAGGGACAGAGAGAGAAGGGGAGAGACAGAGAGAGAAGGGGCGAGACAGAGAGAGACAGAGAGAGAGAGTGATCTGAATTACACCTATAGATTTTCAGGTAAAAGGTACTTTTAAAATTTGAGGAAAGCAATATTCTAAAGAGATGAAGAGGCCAGGACTGAATAGTGAATGGAGCAAAAGGAGATACTGTATGTCATAATTTATATGTGAGCTCACCAGTACTGGATTTAATGGTTTCTTTGCCAACAGTTTGGCCCCTCAAGTCATACTGGTTCAGCCTTGATCCATCTGGAGCCACCTCCACTGAAAGTGTGGCATTTCGTGTCCAAACATAGGTCACCTCTGTCAGTGTATATGCATCTACACACAGAAGCAGCAAACACAGCAAAGCACAGCAAATGTTTATAGAAATCCGAATAATGTCTAAAGTTAAAAAAAATTAAAGGAAAATTATAAGAGTCAAGGGAAAAAAATAAAACCATATTCAAATTCGAATAATCTTCAAATCGTGTTAAAATTTCCTGGACGGTAGTCAGTCTGGTCAAATATATACAGTCCATGTAGAACAGAAGAATGCAGGGTGTGTGTTGGGGTATATACACAGTATTCTGTATCTTTTAGCATCTACCATAAATAGAGTAGTAGGAAAAAGAATTGGGCTTACAGCTGCCAAACTTCAGTGGACATGAATGGGAGTCCATGGGGAAGTCCTCCAAATGCATTGGACATTCTGCCTGCACTGTCAGCCTGGATAATGCAAGTTAAATGAAATTAGAAAAAGCAAAAACACCCAGAATGAAAGAATGGTTGATGTGTGCAAAAGTGCAGGCTGAATACCTCATGGTGTAAAGTAGTGTCCCATTCTCCATGATTCGCAGTAATTTGTTTGGCATGGTCATGTTATGAGCCACAGACTTCTTGCCATTGTGGAAGAAGGTGTCAGGGGTCCAGATCTTACTGGCCATCAGATTATTGAGTCGCAGGATGTTCATTGGTCCATGGAACTTCAGCCGCTCATCTGTCCAGCGCTGGCGAAAGAACACATCCACTGTGTACTCCTGACAGAAGAACACACAGCAAGAGTTAAATAATAGACAGTGCAGAAAACAGAATAAAGAACCAAGAGCTGCTTGAAGATTCAAAGTGCCTTCCACATGGCTTCAGTTCAGTGGAAACAAACTCATAGAACTTGACTGACTTAGTCAAGGGAAAACTTGTTCAGTATAGCAGGAGATTCTTTCACAGAATGCTCGTACTTATAGGTGATAGTTTGACGCTGCAGCCCGACCAGAGACCAGCACCCAAGTAGTTTTTGTGCCATTAAAACATTTTATTTATTAATCCACTCAGGGAAATTAAAGGAGGTTTTTTCAATTTGAAGGGGAAATGAATACAGATCAGGAAGGTATGAGAGAGTGAGCAGAGAGAGCAAAGTGCTGTCATAATTAACTGATGAGAGAAAAGAACAGTATTGGAAAATAACCATATTTCCTGTAAATGCTTAAACATTAATTTCCCTAAGAGGTTAGTAGTTAGTAATTTCTAATTTTAAAAATGAAATTACAAACTGGGCAGCATTATTATGTAGCTTATGTAAAACGTATGCACCTAATATTCACCTGCTCTCATTTCCCACATATAACAATTACCAACCATCACCAAAGAGTACAGTCCATCTTTTACACTTTTTACACTTCAATGAATAATAAGTATTACGATTGTTGGCTAGGTAATACGTTTTTCATGTAGTCACCCAAGCAAAGTTTTATTTTAATTTATTCCTAATACCAAAGTTTAATCTCTAATTTCTAACACCATCCAAAACCATATGTAAAATCTCTCTCTCTCTCTCTTTCTCTCTCTCTCACTTACTCTCTCAAAAGAGAGAGAATCCCTTTGAGGCAAATTGTTCCTTGGCAAGACCCCTAAAGACTGTAGAGAAAGTAGTTACCACAACAAATATGAAAGAGTAATGCGCCACAGTGTTATGTCTGCAGAAGGTCATGTGTACCTCAAAGAGGCAAGACCAGTTCTGCCAGAGGCTACAGGGGGCTGGAGACCACTTAAGACCAAACAATAGAGATACTGCCAATTTCCTTTAATCTGATCTAGCACAGAGACAAAGGAAGTTCTTGCCATCCTATCTATATATTCCTTTCCTGGTATCCAGCAGAAGGTGATTTGGTATTGTTTCCAAAGTAAATTTGCTTTGGTGAGAAATTTGCACGGTGGTCTGTGTTCATTAATTCCAGGGCTTGTAGGCAGGATTTTGAGTTCGAGCATATTAAGAATTTTTGGTGTTGTTTATTTTGGATGTATTCTAAAGCTAGTAGCAGATTAAGATAAATAAAGATTGGGCTCTGGTCTGGTATGCACTATGTGCTGGTATGCACTATGTGCTATGGTGGTGGTTTGGGGTTGCTATTGCTACTGCTACATGATTTTCTATTTTGGATCCTTGTTTTTTGTTTTGTGGTCATATGACTTTTAGAGTTTAGTTCTTCCATTGTGAAGAGAGAAGTTGTTGTATGGTTCATTGTGGTCAGAGTGGAAGTCTGGTTGTTATAGTTCTTGTATTTCTCATATTATTTTTGGAATCCTTGGAGGCAGATTTGGGTTGATGAGTTATTTCAAACGTTTTGGCTAGTTGATTGGCCATTTCATTTTCTGTCCTCAGAAAGGTGCCAAGATGTGCTGCATTTGTTATCTGTTCCCCTTGTTTTGTGCATCATGTTCCAGACTGTCCTCATTTGTGTTTATTGCTAGGCCAGATATAAATTTCACCCAGCTTTGCTTTTTTGCTTCATTTATTGTTCTATGAGTTTGTGCTCTGCAAATTTTGAGTTATTATTTTTTCTATTGTTGGATTTCTGTTAAAAGTCTTTCTGTTCTTTTCTATGCTTTTATAGCAGCTTTACAGTCATCATTGAACCATGGATTATATTTCTTGTCTGTTTTGGATGTTGTCTTTGTTATTTCCATTAAGGTGCCTGTGTACCATTTCATAGGGTCTGTGTTATTCAGATTTTGTAGGTGGAATTGTTCCCAGAAAAGATGTTCGAATTGGTACCAATTTGCTCGTTTAAGCTGCCACCTTTGTGTTATTTGCTTGACTATGTAATGATCCCACACAGGCTAGAGTCAAGTGCATATATATTCATTGTAACACAGCAGGGTACACGTGAACACAGGATGGCAATGATCAAAGTTCAACAAAACACAAAAGCACAGAGCATGGAAATCAGGGCAAAACTACAAAGGTAATATCTCCTTTGAGTCCAACACAAAACAGGAGTCCATAACGTGCACGGGGAGGACAGGCAACACACCACGCTCTGGTGGTGGTCAAAACTAGGAAGTAAACAAAGAATAAACAAAATGTAAGTGCAGGCGGAAGTGCTAGAAAACTTGACGAAGATAAGTGCTAAGAAATACTAGGAATAATACTTAACTAGAGCTATATAGTCTTGGAAACGAGAAATGAGGAAGCTTGACAGCAATCCCAAAGTTGATCCGCGGTGGGGAGAATAAACACTGCCCTTTTATTTCCCCAGCACAGCTTAAACAAGGTAATCAAAGATGGCCCCCAGCAGGTGCGCCTCGTTGGTTAGGCCCTGTGGGAGTTGTAGTCCTTGACTGTAGTCTTCCCACAGGGCATCATGGGCATGACAGAGCTCCCCTCCAAGGGGCTAACTCCAGGAGCCCTTTCTCTTCTATGGGGTCTGCCCGTCTTACGTGGTGCTGGTTTGTGAGGGTATCTGGCATGGAATTCTTGAGTGAGCAATGGATCTAGGATGTCTTCGGCTGAGATCCAGGAGTCCTCCTCAGGACCGTAACCCTCCCAGGACACTAGATACTGTAGTTTGCCCCCCCGCCTCCTGGAGTCCAGAATCTCCCGAACCAAATATGTGTCACTCTGGGGAGGGGCTCTTTCTGCCGGGGCTGGAGCGGGGGCCTCTCTCTAGTCAGGTGGCCCCGCCTGGGCTGGTTTGAAGGTGCTGACATGCAACGTGGGGTGTATCTTGCTGTGACGTGGCATCTGCACCCTGTAAGAGACTTCATTAATACATTTGAGAATAGGAAACGGGCCAATGTACCTCTGACTGAGCTTCTGAGAGTACATCGGGCTTCGGAATGCTTTG
>JAOUQY010000042.1:11057441-11073389 GCA_028566355.1 Doras micropoeus | reverse complement strand
TGCTGTGTCTGATCCACTCACACCAGTACAACACACACTAACACACCACCATCACATCAGTGTCACTGCAGTGCTGACAAACATCCACCACCCAAATAGTGCCTGATCTGGAACTGAGAAAATGGACAATGAGTGTAGAGAAAAGGAGGTGGTCATAATGTTATGCCTGATCATTGTAATTGATACTGAACAACCTGTAGAATCTTCAGTTAAAATTTCTTTTCTGATTTCAGGAGGAGCGTAGAGTAGTTTATGTTGGGCGCATTCATGGAAACATGACCCGTAAGGAGCTGAGGGAGCGCTTCTCATACTTTGGGGAGATAGAGGAATGCACTGTGCACTTCAGAGAGCATGGGTGAGACAAAATGACCATTTATGCTTTCTGAAGATTGCTGTCATGCTTCGATTACAAATGAAAATGAATAGTTTTTTTTCTGGTTAACTGTCAATAATTGTAATAAATGATCTTTTTAATATAGAGACAACTATGGCTTTGTCACTTACTACAACACAAAGAATGCCTATAATGCTATTGAGAATGGAAGCAAGCTGCGTCAGTCAAATGAACTTCCATTCGATCTGTGCTTTGGAGGGAGGAGACAGTTTTGTAGGACTAGTTATGCTGATCTGGGTGAGTGTTGTGGGTTTTTTTTGTCTCTTTACAATACACACAGGGTTTAAGTTGGAAGCACTTGATCCTGGAATAATTTTGGGCCTAGAATACAGATCAAAAATACTCCATTGGGGAATAGATGAGGATAATTGGAAAGGCATGGAGCATAATAATAATAATGACATGAACACTGAAATAGGCCATCACCTTGTTGTTCACAAAGATATAAGAAGCCCCAGGATCATTTTTAAATATTTTGTTTATGTGCAACACCATCTAAGCAATGTTGTTGTTGTTTTTATATACCAACTATATTGCATATTATTGAACCTTGTACAAGAATTCCACATTTTACTTTATATTTCCAGGATTAAGTAAGCATTACTTAAATCTTGTAGGGTATAAGTTTTTCTGTTCCTATGAAATCCTGACACAAATCTGTTTTCTTCCAGATTCAAATTGTGACTTTGATCCAGCCCCTTCAAAAGGTGGGGCTAATGCACTAGACTTTGACACTTTACTTAAGCAAGCTCAGAGAAACTTGAAAAGGTAACACTTGAGAAAAAGAGGAAGCTGGGAATCATGTAATACCTCAGTGCTATGCACAAAACTTCCAAGTGCTGCCACTTAGTTATTGTAATTTTTCTTTGTTTTCTTTATGTATTTGTGTTTTTTTTTCTTCTGCAAGCTTACACCTTCTATTGAAGTGAAAATTTCTATGAAAAATTAAAAAGGTGGAAAAAATTGAATAACATAAAACTATGAAATGAAAAGTAATTTTTTTAAAAGCAGAATTTATTTAAGTGGTTGAACTGAAAACATTGGATGCATTTTTAAGTATTAACTTGAAAAATCCCAATGTGGATGGGATGGATTTACATTGCTAAAAATGTAGCTCAGTCCAAATAAACCAATATAAGAACTTGTATGTGTGTTTATTTATTAGTGGTTTTGCATTTTTCTATCCAAATCTTGTTTGAGGTGAAGAAAATTACTACTTGAAAGTCACAATGCTACACATTTCACTGTATTATTTATTCCATAAAACCTGATTCAACTATCCAGCTGATAAAGAAGGAATAACCTGAGTAACTGCAGTAAAAGAGCAATATTTTTGGATAACTATGCATAACCATAACAGTAACTATATAGTGATGTGTACTCACTGTAACAGAGTTCAAGGAGAATCCTTTCTAAAGTATCTTCATGTCATATGTATAATATTTGAAGTTTCATTAAACACATTTTTGTGAGTAACAGTTTTAGACCAGCAAAGTGCTAGGCTTACAAAATAAAACTGATGATTGTAGATACAAGGTACCTGGCCACTAAATCTATTTTAAAGGGAATCTTTATAATTTTTATCACAATTATTATTAGAATATTTCAAAGTGGTTACAATGTGATGTGCACAGTGTGTTTACTCAGCCATGCAAGTAACCAATCTGTGTCAAGATTTACTTTGGGCCTACTGGCTGAATGTAGTCTATGTTGTAGTTATTGTGGACTGCTTATTAGTAGCCTTCAAATACAGTACATTTAACATGTACAATCATCTCCAGACTAGCAGACCGAAAAAAAGCTATGTGCCTAAAAGCACATTGAAAATATGAGAAGAACAATTTTTAATGGAAGTAACTTTATCCTAACAAAATACCTTTTAATAATTTAGTACTCTGTACAATGTTTCTCTGCCAACATAACAGCACTAAATCTGTGATACCTGACAAGACTGGGGAATACAGAGCAATGAAGCTGAGACTCCTCAAAATAAATCGTTCCAAATCCTTGGTCTTTTCTTATGGAGTCTCCAGCTCACAACACAAGTCGGAGGACTGGGGTGCCCATGTCGGAAGCTTGATTCTCTGAGCACTGAACCATTTTTGTGTTGATTTAGATGTGTGTTTTGGATTGTTGTCTTGCTCCAAGATCTAACCTTGACCCAGATGTAGCTTCTTGGAAAAGGCAGCCAGATGAACATGGTTTCAATACTTTCGCAAAAACCTGACATACCACAAAACTGAAATAAACAATGGTATCACTTTTCAAAGGTGGGTCAATTTATTACTGACCATGTGTAGGTACCAGGCAGGCTGGTTTCAGTTTTATTGAGTATATGGTATATAGTACATACCTGCTGATCTCCTGGGATTTTCACACAACAGTCTCTAGACTTTACTCAGAATGGCACAATAAAAAAGCACCAATTAGAAGCAGTTCTACAGACCAGAAATCCCCCCTTTTTTTTTTTATGAGAGAAGTCGATCGAGAATGGCTAGACTGGTTCAAGCTGACAGAAAGGCTACAGTAACTCAGATAAGCAATTGATGAGCAGAAAAGTATCTCAGAATGCACATGTTGAACCTTAAGTCCAGATGGGCTACAACAGCAGAAGACCACATCAGGTTCCACTTCTGTCAGCCAAGACTGAGGACTGAAAAATATAGCCTGGTTTGATGAATCACAATTTCTACTGAAGCACACAGATGGCAGGGTCAGAATTCAGTGCCAACCGCATGAATCCATGGACCTAACCTGTCTTGTGTTAACAGTCCAGACTGGTGGAGGTGGCGTAATGCTGTGGGGAATGTTTTCTTGGCACACTTTGGGGCCGTTAATAGCAGTCATCGCTTGAAGGCCACAGCTTATTTATTTGAGTTGCTGAACATGTGCATCCCTTCATGAACACAACTTTACCATTTTCTAATGGATACTTCCAGCATGATAATGCAGCATATTGCAAAGTAAATGTCATCTTGAACCCGTTTCATGAACACAACGAGTTCAGTGGCTTTCCCAGTCACCGGATCTGAATCCAATAGGACACTACTGGGATGTGGTAGAATGGGAGATTCCTAGCATGAAAGTGCAGCTGAAAAATCAGCAGGAAATGCAGAATCATGTCAACATGGTCCAGAATCTCAAAGAAATATTACTAACATCTTATGGAATCCATTCAGCAAAGATCTGAGGCTGTTTTGGGAGCAAATGGAGGCCCTACCCAGTATTAGTACAGTGCACCTATGGGTGAATTTTTTTTTTCTTTCAATAAGTGTCTAAAGAATGTAGTAGTGATGCAGGGTATGAAATTTCATGAAGTATGAGCCTTCACATCACAAGATATTGGTTAAATAAATACATTTCCATAATAATCACTTTATATTTTATTTTATTAATACTGGCTCTTAAAAGATCATTTACACTTGATTATTTACAAGTGCATCATCTGTACAAGGCATGCCATAATAACGCATAATCTTAGCCTTCCTGACTATCCACATTTCCCCAGTGAGACTTTTATGAAGGCACAGAGATATTCGCGTACAGATATGCTCTTAATTCTGTTTCCGGTTTGAACAAAATTATAAATTTCATTCTTTCCAGTGGCCAAAATATTGCTTTAAAATAATTATTAATAATGATAGAGTAACGCGCAGATTTAAGTAAGCAGTAACTGCCCAGTGGATCTCATTAACCTAACCCATAAATGTACCGTTGTGTCGCTTTTGATTGTCTTTGATAAAGCTTTCCGTTTTTGACTTCGTTAAACCGGTTGTGACTGGTTCAAACCGGCCCAGTGCGTATGCGCACTGAGTGTAAACAGGAAGAGAAAATTAAGCTGTTAAGGAACGGGACGTGAGACGTAATAGGCTGCGAGTGTTTTTATCTCGTTTTGAATTCTGTAGACGCAAGGTTATTCATCCATGTAGACGTATTTGTTACGAAATATGTGTCCTACAGCAGAACACTGACAACAACAGCAACAACGCCTGGCAGAGGAAAGTGCTAAGTAACGTTAACGTCCAGGTTCTTGGCTGGCTAGCTAGCAGCTCTGACAGGATTTTGACGCTTTGGTGTATCTCGTTAGCTGAATGGCTACATAAACGATCGCATGAGTGTGGAAGACAGACGTGTTACTTAAAAGGTACTTTTAAATAATGCTAGTTTGTCATCGCTAAACAGCTCCAAATACGCTTTAAATCCGTGTAGTCCAAGCCGACGCTATGGCCCGCTAACCTGGCTGGCTAACGTAATCTCTAGCTAGCTAAGTTAGCCACTTCGCAGAAAGACGGACGCTTCAGCATTACTAACATTTTATTAAATTACATTGGCTGGAAATGGTTCAGAAAGATAAAATAGTGGAACTGTCCCAATCGGAAACGGAGCCGTGCCCCGGAGGGACAGAGGTCGGTGTGGTGGATGTGCAGAGCTCCGTGGAGGAGCACAGTGTTGTGGCTGAGAGAACAGGCCTCAGGAAATTCATCAGCGGTGTTGTCGAGGGTGAGTGCAGTGTCACAGAGCTCACATATGAAGTGTTAAATAACAGACTACATAATGCCGAACAATGCTTATATACACAAGAACTGCTGTGGTCATCAATCAGTTTATGTCCTTAACGCCACTATTGTGCTCTCAGTACTGGTGTTATGAGAGGTTGGAGATTTTTTTTGCCAGTAAGGTTTCCATCAACCGAGGTTGGAATGTGTGCAGTGTGTGTGAAAACCTACATTTCCCCCTCTTCTGTTTGTCCTAGGCTTTTATGGTCGACCATGGACAATGGAACAAAGAAAAGAGCTGTTCAGGAGGTACTGTCCGCTGAACATCGCAAATGCATTAACGTATACTTAACAGTAATTGTATGCTTTGAATATCGATCCCTATATAATATATATATTTTCTCATTTTCCAGACAGCAGAGTTGGGGATTGAACACGTATTTGTATGCCCCTAAAGATGACTACAAACATAGAATGTTCTGGAGAGAGATGTACTCTGTGGAGGAAGCAGGTAAAATATAACGTGGGAGTTTTCTGTGTAAACCAAGGACCTTGCGGTTGGTGATGTGGTGTTAAATTTTAATTAGAATGTAGTTATAAGCATGTCGTCTTATCTTTAAAGAACAACTTATGACGCTGATAAGTTCTGCGAAGGAGCATGGAATCGAGTTCATTTATGCCATTTCACCTGGCTTGGACATAACGTTCTCAAACCAGAAGGAGGTTTCTACACTGAAAAGAAAGTTGGACCAAGTAATGCACTTTTATTATATATATTTTTTTAATGAAATGCATACATTTTTATACAGGAAAACTTTTTCCCCACTTACTAATCCATTATTGCTCATATAGGTCTCTCATTTCGGGTGCAAGTCCTTTGCTCTACTTTTTGATGACATCGATCACAACATGTGTCCAGCCGACAAAGAAGTATTTAGCTCATTTGCGCATGCACAAGTTTCTATTACCAATGAGATCTACCAGTATCTGGGAGAGCCTGAAACATTTTTGTTTTGCCCCACAGGTAAAATAAAAGTCTGTTGTTGTTTTTATTATTGATATGTGAAAGAGGCACTTTTGTTATCACTGTTCTGTTTGGTTCACTTTTTATCTTGCACTTTTCAGAGTACTGCGGAACGTTTTGCTACCCGAATGTGGCCCAGTCACCTTACTTGCGTACTGTCGGAGAAAAGCTGCTGCCTGGCATTGACATTTTGTGGACAGGTATGATTTTGACTGCTAATATACACTTATAACATGTGTAATGGTTTGTATTTTAATGCTAAACTTATAGTTTTGTTTGTTTGTTTGTTTGCTTGTTTTAAGGTCCAAAAGTAGTTTCTAAAGACATAACGGTAGAGTCTATTGAAGAAGTGACTAAGATCCTGAGGAGATCTCCGGTCATCTGGGACAATATTCATGCCAATGACTACGATCAGAAGCGGTTGTTCCTCGGCCCTTATAAAGGCAGGTCCACAGAACTGATCCCTCGGCTGAAAGGAGTCCTCACCAACCCCAACTGTGAATTTGAGACCAACTTTGTGGCAATTCACACATTAGCAACATGGTATAAGTCTAATATGAATGGAGTGAGAAAGGATGTTGTTATGAGTAAGTATCAGTATAATTATGTTATTTGATTCTTAATTCGGGGCTGTATTGCAGTCTGATTTACATTAGGTTTGGTTTTGACTAAAATCTAAAAGCTAGAATTGTTGGTAAAGATGATGCTTTCAGCTTGTAAGCATTGCTGGTATTGAAGAGAATTGCTCGCATGTAAATGCAAAGATTGGGCTGATTAAATGGAATATACACCTTCTCTCTTGATCGTGTGTTTTCTCAGCGGACAGTGAAGACAGCACAGTGTCCATTCAGATCAAGTTGGAGAATGAGGGAAGTGATGAGGAGCTGGAGACAGACGTTCTTTACAGTCCACAGATCGCCCTTAAGCTGGCTCTTACCGAGTGGCTCAACGAGTTTGGAGTGCCTCATCAGTACAACAGTAATTTCCAATAATTATCCATAGTTCAATTAAGTTATAGTTAACACTGGATGATCTGTTGACAGTGATAAATTTTCCACCTATTTTGGCAGGCCGGCAGGGAGCTCACAGTGGCCCGAAAAGTGCCTCCACCGATGTACCCTCAATGACTGCTCCCACTCTAGGATCTTCCACTACAGTAACCACAGTTTTTCAACAGCCCATCATGAGCCCTGCTGCTCCTCTCAGTGAGGAACCACACACATTGCACAAAGAGGAGGAGGAGGTGGAGGTGGAAGTAGAGAAGAAGGATTCCGACGAGGAACCAATGGAGATGGTGTTGGAGAAACAAGATGAAGTGGAGGATGCCAAGAATGTCAATCAGATCCTCACTAAAATTGTTAAAGCTGCAATGACTGAGGATCTTAAACCCATGGACACTGATAAGGAGAGTATATCAAAGACTCCAGAGATGTCAGTTCAGGAGGACTCTGGCAGTGACATTGCACCCATGCAGACTGATGAGCAGCTCAATAAAGAAATGTTTGTTCCAGGACCCAACGAGAAACCACTGTTCACAGCTGAGGCCCTCACACTGGAGGACCTGTGTCTGCTGGCAGAACTCTTCTACTTGCCTTATGAACACGGTCCTAAATCAGTGCAGATGCTCAAAGAGTTCAACTGGCTCAGGGCTAACACCAGCATCGTTAGTGTGAACGCCAAATGCAAGGACTCTGAGAAAGTAAGTGTTAGAGTCAAAATTGAGAGGTAACGGTCCTGTTTCATAAGTTTATTTTACACAAACATCTTTTGGCAATATTTAGAGCACAGATTACTGTGTAGGTTTTTATCATGTGGTGATCCCAGATGCATTATTTTTTGCTTCTTTATAATGAACAATATGCTGAATATTTTATTACTTCACTGAATATTTCAGTAATAATTTCCCTGTCATTGTTGTGTTGGGGCACAGTTGATCAGTGTTGTACATTTGGGGTCATTACTTGTAAACCATTTCATTACCTGAGCATAATTATTGTATCAAGTAACGGAAAATGGGACTGCATCAAAATGGAGGAAATGCAGCATCTGTTGTGACCACATGGTGGTGCTTTTAAAAACAAAAACGGTCTCATTACAGGGAGTAGGGTTTTTTTTGTAGCTGTTAGTGAAATGTTTGATTTATATTGATTTGAGGTTTGTGCTTGTCAGGTGGCTGAGTGGCATGCCAGAGCCGAAAATTTTGAGGAGATGTGTTGCGCTGTCATGCAGATGTTCACCAGACTCTCCAACTCAGCCAATCGAACTATTTTGTATGATTTGTATCCCTATATCTGGGATATAAAGAGCATCATCTCTATGGTGAAATCATTTGTGCAGTGGTTAGGTAGGTATGACCAAGCTCTTTTTTTTTTTTTCTTAAACGGGACTGATGAAGATAATCATAAATTAAGTCCACACACAAGTATAAATAACTATAAGCTGGCGTTTTACTTTCATATTGTGGCATTGATTTTATTAAGACTCATAGAAAATAAAGAATGTATCCCCAGAACAGATATACAGAAACATTTTTAGATGTAATGAAGTAAATTATCACGTCAGCTTAAGTCAGTTGATGGGACACAAACATACCTAATCTATTCTCTCAAATTCTATGCATCTGCATCAATTTGCTTCGGTTAGAATATTTATATAAAAAAATATTAAACATAAAGCAGGCTTATATGACTATGTTGCTTTCCTTTTTTTCCCCATTTTTTCACTGTTTTGTAAATACTGTTTTTCTCCACTGACTGAATGCTGTCTTCAATGCTAGGCTGTTCTCCATTTGTTTGCCAGTGTAGTGAAGTTAACTAAAAAATAGGCTTACCTTAATGGGCCTTCTGTATATTTAGAGAGATTATAATTTATTTGGCCATGTTATGAGTTGCCAGTGTGGGTCCTGCTGCTTGCTGTGTGCTCAGTATGATTGTGGTTTAACTCAGCAACACCTGCTGGCATTTTTTTGATCAAGGGCCTGATCGTGATGGAAAGATGATCCTTTACGCCCTAGCGCGTTGCGCATGCGAGCTTGGAAAGCGAGTCAGATGTGTAAGGCTATTCTGGTGCAGTTTCATTTAATAATTCAAGAAGTTATTGTGGCAATGATGTTGAGTAAACCAGTACACAAAACTGATGAATGCTTTACTCTAACTGTACTAATCCCAGCTGGGACAGTACACCTTTCAGTGTGAGTCCATACATAATGCTGTGTGTAAAGATTTCTGTAGAGAAGAGGAAGAGTGGGTTTGAATACAAAATACATAGCATATAATTACTTGCTTTTTATTGCCAGTTCCTCTGAGGAACATGTTTACATGTGAATGATAATGAATATGATCTATCTGCATTATGGACCTGTATGGTTAGAGTACTGGATTCTGTTCCAATTTTTTTGTATTTGTAAAAAGGTGATTGAATAATTATAGCACCAGCATGGCCTGGGTTACCTTGGTAACCACATTTCATTCACAGGTTTCTATCCAGCTTTATGACAAAGCAACACAGCAGGCAGCAACCAAAAACTGGTCACGCCTCATCTTAGTCCAAAGAATGGAGGAAACAAAAGTCAATCTATGCAGCAGATCAAAGCTGTCTTTTGAGACATTTAATACAAAACAAAAAAAATTCTTCCTAAACAAAAGCAGCTTAAACATGTGTGTATCTCTTAAAAAGAGATGCTAATTTGTACCACTGGAAACCATAAGGCTGTGATATGTGTTTTAAGTATGCCCTCTTGACATGCATCTCAGCTTCTCTGCACAACCAGGCAAATGAAGTGTGCCTGCAATCCTGCCTTATCTTTATCCCCTCTGTTTCCTTGGTCCAAAGCAGTGCAGATGGCAGTCAGTCAGCGCCTCACTGCTGTTGTGCTAAATTTACTTACTAACGAACTCTTCTATTGTCTTTTCCCTTCATTATGTACAGATGGAAGAATCCTCAGCACGAGTTTCTACTGCTATTGGATCGACAGTGGACTATGTATGCACTGTGTTGGCGTTATTAGTCCGGTTTTTTTTAGGGGTGGGGTGGGCAGGGCAGGCTTTAGTTTTCTTACCATTTCCTATATTAAGTGACATTTCCATATGTTTTGAAAAAAGAAGGATTTTGAATGAAGTCACATTTGCGCAGCGATAGTTGAAGGCATAAAAGTGTTAACCCCAAGATTTTTTTCTGGCAGCTCTAACGTTTTTTGTTTCTATCAGTAGGCCTCATCGAGATGGCTTTGTGACCAGCCATGAAGCACCACCTTAGGGGAAGCATTGTGTCTTAATGTATTTGTGTTCTCTGGCCTTATTATGATTTCATGCAAAGTTGCATTTCTTAATGTATTGTGTGTACTAATTGACATCATTTTGAGCATCTGAATTCCCCTCAGACGGTGCCCATTTGTGCTGCGTCCTGCCATTTCCTCAGAGGATGTGCAATTAAGTATTTGTATGACATACAGGTTAAATGGGAGCGTGTTGTCTCCTGTAGCCTTGCTGCACTTGTCTTGTTACATGACTTTTGAGTTTCCGTCCGCTTGCATTTGGTAGTGAATAAACGTTCACAATTTTATCAAAACGGGTCAAAGGGATGTTATTGTCAAACATTTGTCAGAATGGGGGTTCGCTCATTCAGAAGCTCTGCTCCACTTAAAGGGTTCTGGTCTGCCTGTGTAATAACTTAGGCTTTGTCTAAATTGCTTGAGCTGATGAACAGTGCTTGTCAGTCATGTGACAAGGCAGATGTAAATGTGACTTCAGATGGGTTGTAGAATTCAGAGGGGCTTCAACAGCTGAAGCTTAATTAATTACTAGCAAGCCACTGATGTAGAACTAACAAAATCTCTAAACAGATTGCTGTTAATTAAAGAGGGGCAGCTTATTAGACAGCTCATCATTTGCAAAGTACTTTCCTTTCGTTCTGCATTATCGTAAATAATTAATTTGTGCCAAGTTTCTTAGCATATTTATAAATGTAGTAAATCCTAATCTAATTGTGAGTACCAGATACTTCACTTACTAGTCTGTGAATCCTGCCGCACAGATCCTGATTTTTTTTTGATGATTTGGCCTTGCATATAATGTTTACATCAGAGATTGTCCCGTTATCAATCTAAGCTTTAGCTGCTTAAGCCCAAAAGACCCAGGTGTAAAATGTTTTACTTCTGTTTATATTTCGATATAATACGTAATTTTAGTGAGCAAACGTATTACCATTTACTTTTCAATGGATTGATATGAAAATAGACACCACTATACCCCATACCCCCTTCCTCCTCATTTTGGCAGAAAGCCCCTCACGTAACATTCTCCACTTGGATCTGATCTCAACAGGGTGTCGTAGTCAGTCCTCAGCACAGTTCTTAAGTGGAGACCAAGAGCCCTGGGCCTTTAGGGGCGGTCTAGCGGGAGAGTTCCAGGTATCCTATATTGAATTCACAGCCAAATGTTAAAAATGGATTTTTTTTTTTTCAATGTTGTTTCTGGTGTGATTATTAAGGGTTGGTCTGTTGAAGGTGAGCTGACAGCTACAACAAAAATAGATGAATTAACACTTGTGCTTAACTAGCAGAATTTTGAATTTGTACATATTAATTGCTTCACAGACCATTTTTAAGATGATGGTGTTTCCTGACACAGCCTAAATTTGGGTTTCTTTCAGCAACTGCCCAAAAGAGATGTGGCTTTTCCCTAAGCGCTTGCGACTGCGCAGCATGGCTAGGGTTTATTTTCATGACTCCTTATTCCTTTGCAGGAAGCGCAAATATTATCTGCGCCTGCATCTGCAATACCGCGCTCAGGTGTGCGCTTGCGAGTTCGCTTGCGGAAAGCTCCATGAGCAAATCAGATATTTTACTTTAAACTCTTAACATTTAAGCTGGTTATTAATTTTACAATGATTTCATATTTACAGTTATAGTAAGAAGTATAAATGATGTTTTGCCTTGATATTTGGTCATGGAGTTTTTGCTTGATATGTACCCGTTTCATTGATTTTCTCTACAGGAAATGCGCAGCGAAAACTTGCGATGCCTTACAGTGGGAAAGGGGCATCTCCTTTAGCCAGTTAAGCCTTTCTCAGACCAAGCCTGCAGCCATATGCTCACTTGTATTTGCTTTTGGCTTCCTTCAAAAAACTTGTGAAAAGTGCACAGAAAGGTATTTAACTTAGTGTTTACCTGCTCTTGCTGATCACTGACCAACCAAAAGAGCCAGTAAGATCTCATTTTAAAGCATTTCCATCATACCAGCATTTGGTTCCATGTTGCGCTCTTATGTGTCAGGTTGGTTCAGCAGGGACAGAGGAACTCAGAAATCTAAGTCTGATTGAAAAACTGCTCAGTCATGCACATAAATCTGTTCAGGTACTGAATGTTTTTGCATTGGTCTTCACAGCGACTCTTGCCAATAGATGGAGCAAACGACCTTTTCTTTCAGCCACCACCATCAATGCCAACTTCCAAAATCTATTCCATAAGGCCTTACTATCCTAAAGATGAGGTAAGTGTTGAAATGAGTGTTGAAAAAAGTGGTCATAGTTGAAATATGTATAGAATTATTCAAGTGCGAAAATCTCTATAGTCTTGAAATGGCTGAAACGGTAACTGAATTTGTGGATAAACGGTCTCTTAAGCTATTAACCTTGATGAATGTGTTCATATTTCCAGTTCACACAGCGCTGTTAATTTAATTTGCAGCGCTATTGATTCATTGTACTAAATCAGCAGTCTCTTCTATCTGTTAGCCTTCAAAAGCACTGTGTGTGTGCGTGTGCGTGTGTGTGCATACATATGTATGTGTGATTCCTTCTTAGGCTGCTGTCTACAAGATCTGCAAGGAAATATATACAGAGGGATGTGAGGGTATTCCTTTCTCTGACCAGGAACCAGACCTGATTGGAGACAGGTAACAAATGGATAATTTATCATCATTAGCTATGCCGAAATAGTTTAATATTACCTTACTAGTACAATTAAAATTTCTCACAAATCAGCATGTCTGCTTGTTAGCTGTATCTGAAGCTCTAGCAGTATTACGTAGCTGTATCTCATACTGTCTGTGGATTATATCATGAATTACAGTAATTGTGCGTCCTTCAGGTTAGTGGGAGGGTTTTTGACACTCAGCCCAGACTACGGCTTTGTCCTGGAGGACGAGGACGGGATCTGTGGCTATGCCTTGGGCACTGTGGACGTCAAGCCCTTTGTCACGAAATCCAAGATGAGCTGGATTCCTTTCATGCAAGAAAAGTATAGCAAGCCTGACTCGGAGAAGGATCTGTCTGAGGCAGAGGTAAGACAAGGTCCTCCTCACACCTCTCTCCCATGTGTAGCCAGTCACTTTAAATGCACAGCATCGTGACGGGGTATTTCTGTATTTTTTGCCTGCAGAAAATGATGCTAAGCTTTCATGAGGAGGAGGAGAATTTGCCAGACTCATTCCTTAGTAACTTCCCCTCACTCATAAAGGTGGACATTCATGCCAAAGTGACAGACCCAAGTGTAGCCAAAAGCATGATGGGCTGTCTCCTTTCATCCTTGAAAGCCAATGGTATGGACTGTTCTGTTTTTTAATGCGTGTCTCAGTGATCCGTTAAGCAGAAGTTTGCTTCCTGTTTGTAGAATATTAAGCGATGGTTATAAGCATTTAAAAGTAAAATGAAACAAAGTCTTCTTCTGACCATATGTTTGCTCCCGTTTCGTTTTTCAGGCTCTCGTGGTGCCTTTTGTGAGGTCCAGCAGATAGACAAACGGATGATGGACTTCTATGGCAAACTTGGCTGCTTCGAAGTAGCCAAAATGGAGGGCTTTCCAAAAGATGTAATCATAATGGGAAGGAGCTTGTGAAAGGGAGCTATGTGGAAGCCTACTGCCCTTGAAAGAACTTGTACACAGCTACAGTGGTCTGCATGGAAGACCTGGAGTATGTCTTACTACCTGTAACAATGTACACTTGGTACTTTTTGGTTGCGCTCATTGCAGCCTGTTATTCTAGTTTATTTCTATAAAGTGTGCTTTTTAGAAACATCTGAAAGCATTTTGTGTAATTTAAGGTGCATCTGATGGTTGCTATGCTTTGCAAATCAGAGGGTGTGTGTGTCTTTTTTTTTTTTTAAACAGCTTGAGTTGGCCCGATTCCATTTAGCCCATTACACATGTGGGTGGTTACATTCAAGACACTTTCAGTATATTGCAGGTTTCAGTGAGTGTGTTTAGGTGCAACCCAATCAGCAGATTAATGCTGCTGCTTCACTATTGAGCCTAGTTAAATTTCCATGTTTTTTTAATGCTAATTTTCCAAGCTTGACTGACTATTCAGCAGTACTGTAGAAGTTAAGCAGCTAGTATTTTTTTATTTTTCCAGTCACAGAATGTTATTGCAGTGTTAGAATTTTCACAGCATCTAACTTTTGGATCTTCTCAGAGAAGTAATTCAATGGAAATGCTAGGAATGCACATATAAGGAACTTGTATGTCCTTTGAACTGCATGGACATTACTTTTTGCTTAAGTGCAAGGCATGTGTATCTTGATGATACTATTGTGTTTTGGTCTGTTTACTTCATCACTGGTGAGCAGAATTTTACCCCCTTTTGAGATTTTTGCTTTTGTTCACATACACGATCGGAGGTTATGGCAGTATATTCTCCAGTCTCAACAAGAATGTGAATATTCCTAACTAAAGGTGTGTGGATAATGGAGTCTGGAGACTTTTGTATAAAAGGTAGTGAGCCATTTGAATAATAATCTAAAGTAAAGATGGCCAAATTTGGTGCCCTTTTGACAGTTGATTCTAGGTGCTTACAAGTCAATATGTAAGGTATCAAACCAAAAACCAAATTTCAGCTACAGAGGAGACTGAGGCTGCATTCAGATAGAAAGTGTTTTTTATTTGCTTGTTTGTTTTTTTTTTGTTTTTTTTTTTACTTATCTGATTAACGTTTGGTTTACTAGTAGCAAGCATTCATCACCATTTTTTTCTGATTTGAGCCAATTCCATATATTTATGGTAATGTCTTACAAATAATAGACTGTCTGGTTACAGGTTGAGTAAAGTAACACCTGATATAACTTTTGTTTTGTGCTCCTTCATGCCCTGTCCCAGAGTGTCCTTGAATAGTGCTTTGCTTTTCCTTGCTTTATTTCAGTATTTAGTTTAAGGAGGTTGAAAGTACTTTCAAGTGGAAAGGGCTTCATCTGAAGGTATAAATACATTTAAGAAATATCAGTACTTCAAGTTGTAATTATGAATATGTATGTAATATAGTTGTACTTTCTGTAAGGTTTGTATGTAATTAAGATGGTTCATTACAATAAAGTATGTACAAAAAAACGTGTTTTATTGGTGTAGTTTTGATGCAGAAGGTTATTTCTCATATAATGTTTAGGTAATTATTTCAATTATTTCTAATTTTAGAAAATAATGAAAATGGTAAATGTGGGACAGGATAGAGAATAGTGTTTTTCCTGATGTACTTCTACACAGTAAATTTCAATGGGAAGAATTTTATCACCCAAAGTTCTCTTTCCTTAGGAATCTTTAGGAATATAATTACAGCTAGCCCGTCATTCTTCATTTGGAAGTTTAGTTTTTCAATCTGGCTAAAGTGAGTGAACAGTATTACAGTAGATTTAATGCTCTTTGCAGTATATGTTTATATATTTAAATATATATATATATATTCATATATTCATACATGTCAAATCTTTGGTGAAAAGGCTGTATGCAGCGAATGTCCGAAGCAAAAGTGCCAACACAGTTCGAACAATTCTGGGCACATGATAAATGATACACAATGATAAAACCATTTCAAATAGCTTGTTGTCAGGGAGGAGTTATCTGATGGTGTTTATTACCCACTGTTTCAGCAGAGTAATATATTAAATATTCTGAATTAATCCTCTGAGTTGATACTGGTATTTTATGGTGTTAGATATAGTATATATTGGTTAGGTTATTTAATTTATTATTTAAAGCTCAGTGGTGCCTTATTATTATTATTATTATTATTATTGTTGTTGTTGATCACATGACCTATATATGTGTA
>JAOUQY010000042.1:11036325-11047365 GCA_028566355.1 Doras micropoeus | reverse complement strand
GCTGTTTTGAAGGCAAAGGGTGGTCACACCAAATATTGATTTGATTTAGATTTCTCTTCTGTTCATTCACTGCATTTGGTTAATTGGCAAAATATTTGTCAAATGTATGTTTCTCATTTGATGCTTCAATAAAAATCATTGAAACAAAGAAAACAGATTGCTCAGATTAAGATCTGGGGAATTTGGAGGCCAAGTTAACACCTTGAACCCATTGTCGTGTTCCTCAAACCATTCCTTAACAATTTTTGTAATGTGCCAGGGCATATTATCCTGCTGAAAAAGGCCACTGCTATTAGGGAAAATTGTTACCCAGAAGAGGTATACTTTGTCTGCAACAATGTTTAGGTAGGTGTTGCATGTCAAAGTCATCTCATGAATTCCAGGACCCAAGGTTTCCCAGTACAATATTGTCTAGAGTGTCACACTGCTTCCAGTTTGCATTTTTTCCCCCATAGTGCATCCTGGTGCCAACTTTTCCCCAGGTAAGTGACACACATCAAGCCGTCTGCATGATGTACAAAAAAAACCATGATTCATCGGACCAGGCCAATTTCCCATTGCTCAGTGTTCTAGGCGTTTTTGGTGGTGGACATGGGTTAACATAGCAAGCTGTGATGCACTGTGTGTTCTGACACCTTCCCATCATAACCAGCATTAACTGTGCTACAGTAGCTCTTTTGTGGGCTCGGACCAAACGGGCTAGCCTTCACTCCCCATGCACATCAGTGAACCTTGGGCACCAATGACCCTGTTGCCGGTTCACCCGTTGTCCTTCCTTGGACCACTTTTGGTAGGTAATAACCACTGCATACAGCAAAAAACCTTTTCTGGCTTGCTCACTAATATATCCCACCCCTTGACAGGTGCCATTGTGATGAGACGATCAATGTTATTCACTTCACCTGTCAGTGGTTTTAATTTTAAGGCTGATTGGGGTGTGTATATATATGAGGTCCGTCAGGAAAGTATTTAGAATGAATTTCATGGAGATGGTGGTTCAAGGTCAGTTAGAGTGGGATCTTGGATAAACGGTAGGACCCATTTCAGTTCATTCCAGTCTTCACAGTGCCCAGACATCGGAACATTTTACCTTGGAGTTTTGGACCGTTTGATGAAGAGGGTTTTGGGCATGTGTGCAGCCAGATCACTTCTTCCTGGATCCTCCGTCATGACGATGCGCCAAGTCACACTTCACTGACTGTGAGAGAATTTTTGGTTGGAAAATAATTCCAGTCCTTCCACATCCACCCTACAGCCCCGACTTGGCTCCGTGTCATCTCTTCTTGTTCCCAAAGATTAAAACATATCCCTGTGTGTAAGCCCTATGGAACATGGGAATTTCGTTCTCATTACTTTCCGGACAGACCTTGTATCTAGGAAGTAACTGCAGTGTGGTTTGTTTGTAATAGTAGAGGTGTATAGCACACCAAGTTTGAGGTAAAACAGAACGTTTCAGATGAAAGTCCGTCATCAGCTTTGTAAGAGAAGCACTGTGCTGTGTATAGGCCTATTGCTTTTAGCAGCTTCTTCAAACCTGGTTTCATCATCAGATTATACATTATGTTCTTGATGATCTGTGGATCAGGTTGATTTTTTTTTTAAGGTGGATTTTTTCATTTTTAATCTTCTGTGTACTGTATACTATAAGACAGACTTGACTGCTTTAAAGATGATGGAGCAGTTTTCAGTCTGTAATTTTCACATGAAATTGAATTTATCCTGCAGTTGTCTGTAAGTCTGTCTATTCTGTGGCTTTTGTGAAATCTGAACCATGTTTTTTTTTTTTTTTGTACTTCAGGGTTTATTATCAATTCTCCGAAAGCTGAAGAGTGCTCCAGACCAGGAGGTGCGCATCCTGCTCCTGGGACTCGACAATGGAGGAAAGACAACATTACTCAAGCAGCTGGCTTCTGAGGACATCAGTCACATCACTCCTACACAGGTACAGGATTTAACTAGAATTTAGCATGCATGTACAACTAAATAAATTGTGTTTTTCCTGCTCTAGAAGTCCTGTTCTGGTTTGGCAATTAGAATGATCATAAACTGGGTTAGGTGTGTTTGAGTAGAGCAAAAATGTTTAGTTGTAAGTGATAACCTTAGGTTGGACTGAACACCAGCACACGGGACTGAGCTGTCAGCAAAGCAGTAAGCTACACTCACCTTGCTACATACACATAGATAAAGTTGTGTTGTTTAATGGTAAATTTATGTGACGTTGGTCCTCATTAACAGTATTTTAGTAAAATTGTGTGTAAATGTTTGCGCGAGGGTAAACAAACAAAAACATTTTCAGCAGATTTTCTTCATACTCCTGTGATTATGTTGATGAATGCCAATCACCTGTAATTTACCGGGCATGTGCACGGCACAGATGATTTGCATTTGGTGGTGCCTACAAAATTCCATGAAAAGCAAAATTCGCACAGCTTATAGGAAAATCCCAAAAATGCAAGTAAATGCCCCAAAAAAATTTTGTTACAGTATGAAGTGAAAGTTATGTTGACATGGATCTATGCCAATAAAATATATATATATATTGTGTAGCAGTGTGAAAACCCCTTGAAATGGCAAAATTGTGGAGCAAAATGATATAAGATATGAATTTAATGAGGTGAAAAGAAAAAAGATACATATGTGCTATACCCAGGAAATCTTGGACACCAAGACACATCCTGCAGGAACAACATGGATTTTTGATGATGATGATGATGATGATGATGATGATGATGATTATTATTATTATAATACATTTTTTTTGTGGTGATGGTGCTTTCTTTTTTTTGTTGTTGTTGTTTTTTTAATTCAACGCAAAGTGTCTCTGCAACAGTTGGCCAGATCACACCAGTGCACCCACCCCACTGGTATATTGGAGAAGCAGGAAATGCCATAGGAAGCCCAGTGATGACCCACCAAAGATCATATGGCACGTTGCAGCCAAATGAGACATACCAGATTTTCTGGCTCTAATAAAGTGTTGTGCAGCATTACTGGAAGATGATGTTGTGAAAAATGAAACTGACTTCCAGTTTTCAATATTCTTCAATGAATTACTTTTCTTTCCTTTTTTTAGTTAACGGTTTAATGGCTTAAACCGTTACTTTATTCAGAGTAAGAATACAAGGAAAGTAATATTATGTGCCTCCTTTTCTTTTCTGAAGTCATGTAGAAGAACATTTCCTTTTAAGGAAATCTGCATGATTCTCATCTTTTTTTTTTTTCACCAGGGTTTCAACATTAAGAGTGTACAATCCCAGGGTTTCAAGCTAAACGTATGGGACATCGGAGGCCAGAGAAAGATCAGACCGTACTGGAGAAACTACTTTGAAAACACTGATGTTCTTGTAAGTGTTTCAGGTGTGGTGTTACCAGTCGGTGTGATGTTACAGCACCAGTTTTGCCTTGCAGCATGTAACCTAATGAATGTGATTTGAATTTGAATATGCTCAACTAAATTTCATCACGTCTCTGCTCGTCACTGCTGCGTGCTTGTGAACACTTTCCTAATAGATCTTGTCTCTTTTAGATTTACGTCATAGACAGTGCAGATCGGAAGAGGTTTGAAGAAACGGGGCAGGTGAGCATATATGTGAGAGAGAGAGAGAGAGAGAGAGAAATCAGTTGACACACATTCAATTTGAATATCAGACTTTGCTATGAATTAACTTTTAAAACAGTGCTATTGTGTTGTAGGGTGGTATAATGAGAAAATCACAGCATGTATATAATGTGTGTCTGGAGTACAAACTGTTTACATTTTATTTAAAAATTCCATATAGTAAAGAGTTCATTTCAATGACAGCAGGTAATAAACAGAGTAACAGTTAACGTGTGTTTGTGTTTATTTTATTTATTTATTTTGCATAGGAGCTAGCAGAGTTGCTGGATGAGGAGAAACTTAGCGGTGTCCCTGTCCTTATCTTTGCAAATAAGCAAGACTTGCTCACTGCTGCTCCGGCTTCAGAGATCGCAGAGGGTCTGAACCTGCACACCATTAGGGATCGCATCTGGCAGATTCAGTCCTGCTCTGCTCTCACAGGCGAGGGAGTCCAGGTACCAAAAAAAAAGGGTGTATTTTGTGCATAAGCATTCTTCTTTTCATACTGTAGAAACCAGTACTTTTAGATAACATCCGCACAATTGTTTCTGCACAATTTGATTCGTTTAGGACGGCATGAATTGGGTGTGCAAGAACGTCACGGCAAAGAAGAAGTAGGAGTACATTTTTAAGCTATCCGGGCGCTTTGTGGAAAAGCAAACACTGTGGGCTATGTGGAATCTTCACAGCTGGACCAGGTTGTAGAGGAATGATCTCTGTATTGACAGCAGCTGAGGATGCCTAGAGCAAGACCTTTAACCCCCCCCCCCGACTCTGTTACACCTCCACCACCATTGCACTGCGAGTTCTGTGCCGCAGTCCTGCTGGATTATCCGATCTACTGTCACTTCAGGCAAAAGATTAACCAGTGCACCTAAAATGAGCCACGACATCTTAACTAAACACTGCAGCTATTGAATCCCAACACTCCATGCAAAAGGTCTTGATAAGCTCATCGCTGATTTAAGCTGATATCCTCCTCTTTTCCTAGACACTGTATGTGTTGTCTGAGCAGAGGCTTGTTACTTCATGTATTGCGGAGTGATGTGCTATGAGCTATCAAAAATGTATGTGCATGTGTGTACATGTAGGTGTGCTCTTAGAATGAGTGGAAGCTGGTTTTCTGGAGTGCAGGAGTGTTTCTGATCTGATATCCAAGGGTTGCTGTTTGGCATACGTCCTTATTTGCATGTCGGTGGGCACACACACTCGAGTTTATCTGGATACTGTTTTTAGGTCAGTCCTTTTAGGAGTTTGTTAGTTCTTTAAATTATTCCGTGTCTATTTCTGTTGTTAAGGCTTCTATAATTGTGGCGACATCCAAAGAGCATTTTGCTGGCTTGTACCGTAGTGTTAAAAAAAGGAATGCTTGTTTTAATTTGGTGAGCAATAGACGAGCAACAAGGAAAGCAAGACTGTGGGAAGGAGAGTCACTTCTCTCTTAGGATAGGGTATAAATGAAACTGACAGGTGCACTTGTAACAGGTTTAGTAGGCTTAAGCATCTGTTTGTGGCAGTGTAGATGTGCTTTTTGTGAGCTTGAGTGTCCAATCTAATAGCCACTAGAAAAGGGAAGAACCTGACCTGTTGGAGTTTTAGTTTGTTTTTGTTTGGGGGGGTTGGTTACTTTGTTACTTTGTGTATTTTAACATTCCATTCCTTAGGCCTCAGTGCATTCAGAACATGGTAAAGATTTATGATGGTACATATATATATATTCTGTTACTGTACATTGTTTTCCATTATTCTTTCAAATACTTAATTGTAAATGGTGATTGAAAATCCATTGTAGACGATTGTAATGATTGGTGATTTTACCGAACATTTTATGGAACATTTTCCTAGACAGTCATGTTAGCTTAATAAACATATTGAAACACCAGCAAACCATGACTTAGGCATTGGGTTCTTTCTTTCATTAAAAAAAAAAAGCCATCACTTCAAAGAGGGTGATATCCTCTTTCACTCCGTATAGTATTTCACTGTAAATAAGTGTTTGTTTAGCATCAGTTGGGGAAAAAGAATGTTGTAAGCCTTTATTTCTTTTTATTAGGCCTTGTATAATACCAAATGTGGGCTTACATTAGTTTTAGGAAAGTGTGGGAGGCTGTTAAAATTAAATGCAGCCCACATGCTAGATGTAAGGCGGGCCTGACATGAAAAAGCATTTACCTACTCTAAACATAAGATGCTCACATAGAAGATTTATTAGCAGACACTCCGTTTAAGTGCATTTCTTTCAGCCTGATTTGAAGCAATACTAGAAGTACATTTTTACTCACCGTTATTCAAATTCAAAGTTTTTCGTTAATTCAAATTTCAATTCATTTTTATGGTGCCAAAACAATTGAGGTTTTCTTTTCATTTCAGATGACCAATTTTACCTATTTAACTCCCAACATGCACTATATGGCCAAAGGTTTGACCTGACCATCACACCCATTTCAACTAGATATCGGAGTATAGTTGTTGGGATTTGATGTTGGGCGAGGATGCCTAGGGCTCAGTCATCTTTTCATTTTATCCCAGAGGTGTTCGTTGGGTTGAGGTCAGGGCTCTGGGCAGACGGCTACACGCACAGGGGCATCGTCATGCTGGAACAGGTTTGACCCTCGTAGTACATACCATTTGGCCATACAGCATATATACTTTATTAGCTATAAGTATGGTTAGTATGGCAACTGCTCACTCTTTCTTCATTCTGTGACAGGCTGTGAGAAAGCCTGATCACGGAATTGAGATAAAGTTTGTGTAGCCAAGGAAACCGGTGCCGACTTTGCAGAGTCAAACATCAGGGAGCAGGAAAGATAATTAGTCTACCGAGACTCACGCTCATTCATTACATGACCACATCTTCACATCTCTATATATTATCCTAATTCGTCCGTATGAATGTGTTCTCTGTTTCCTCTTGTATATAGATTTAAGACGGGATACAATCTGAATAATTTCCTTTCGTTTCTGGTTTATTGCTCATTTTGTGTAGTCACTCAGTGTTAACTGGTCTGGACTGAGTCATGATGATGTGTCCGGGAAACACATGGAAGGGAAGTCTGCCTGGAAAAGGTTACAGTAAAACCTACAGATGCTGCACAATTATGAACTTATGTTTTAATTCTGTATTATGGCATTCTATAAATAAATAAACTAAAATATTTTATTGATTTGTGTATTTTTTTTTCAGCTTTATGTGAGATTAATCACATCCTGTTTGTGTGTATGTGGGTATGCTTTGGTGTCAACATGTCAGTGCGTCACCACATTGTTGTGTATTTGATGTGTATGTTCATAGCGGTGCAGCTAGCTGCATTTGACAGCTGTGTTTCTATGACAGCTGTGTGTGTGTGTGTGTTTGTGTGTGCACATGCCCTGGCACAGGGGCCCCCATGAAGGTGTGTTTCACCATTGCTGCTCTGCTGGGAGACAGCCTCTCAGCTGTTGTGCAGCTGCTGTTTGCATTAGCTGCCTCTGAGCTCTACACATTTACCCGCTCCACACACTGTCACATCACACACTGTTTCCGAAAGCCCCAGTCTAATCAAAGACACATACAGAGTGTGGGATGAGTCAGGCCTCCAAATATTGCAGAGAACCTCTGGTTTCATATTCCTGTAACGAGCAACTAGAGAATGGTGAAAACTGCTGCTCTGGCTGCCCTATTTGTTACCTGAGCCCTTCTCACCACCCTCCAAAATTATTAACATAAGAGGTCTGGGAATTTAGTATAATGATTCTCCACCTTTGAAACAAAGGTGCAGTGCTGTCTATGAGCTGTACTGCTGCAGAACATGCACAAATGCTCATTATGTGTGTTATAATAACCATATTTAACGATTTAATACTTGCCGTATTTTCTGGGTTAATCTGGTTAACTCACTGGTTGCACATGTTTAATAAAAGACAGTGTTTTTATTTTTTTTATCGTTTTTATGAAACCCTGAAGAGTTTTACCTTCATGAGTACTATTTTGTCCAAAGCTGATTATTCAATCGGATATTAATACTCAAATTAATGACCTTTATTAAAGCTTAATAATAAATACATTTTAAAAAGACTTACGACTCCTTATAAAGGACTTATAAATGAACTCTAATTTCACTCTCCATCTATTAGCACCTTGTCTTCTTAGAACTCAGGAACACAATACCCCACACCACCCCACTTCACCCCCCCCACCCCCATGTCCAAGCAATTATCCACATGCCCCTGCAGCTTCCTATCTCAAGGGTTTAAGAGGGATTTTGGATTATCCTGCCTGGATTTAGGGATTGGAGTCATATTGTGCTGGATGGCAAAAATGATCATTCTACATGGTAAATATATTATTGGCATGTAAGGGACTGGCATGTTAGAATCGGATAGGTGGGTGTGTTCACAAGTGTTTCTTTTTTCCCCTTGCTTAGTCATACTGAGGCAGCGAGAACAGAGAAAGAAGAGCCAGAAGAAAAAAGAAGGCATTAGCCAGCAATGCTAGCAGAACAGCACTCTTGTGTTTGGTTGTTCTTAGAAGCTACTGCCTTTGGGCATCTCTGTGTCACGGCTGATTCCTGGCAAACTTTTCTGGGGATTCATACTTTCCTATTTTTATCTATTTAAACTCACAGTTTTGACTTCACTGTTGTAATTATATTTCTTTTAAGTGTCGTTACTGAAAGATTCCTAGCAGTTCCTGGATAATATTTACTGGATAACTAAATAATATGCAAAAGACTTTTGAGGTTAAAGTGGAGAGAGATAGAAATGGAAACAGACAGTGTTTTCTGCAACCTAAGAATATATACATATATTATTATCCATGACTGGTAGATTTAGGGTTCAGTCATATTAATGAAGAATGATGGTCCCTGTTATGAACTATGACTAAAAAGAAATCATAGGGTACGAGACAGTTGTGGAATGCGTTCAAAATGAAATGGGTCTTTCTGGATTCTCCAGAGAGAACTTCAAAATCTTAACATTCACAAATCCAGTGATACAAATAATAATTATGTAAAATGATCCCTGTCTGCCATATGCGTTGTGTGAACACTCAGTGGCAAAGAAAAGGCAGGCAGCAATGTCAGCCTACACCACAGCATGTCGTCTTCCAATCACACACACATCCATCAGATAACCCACTGATCTTCAACTACTATATAGCACGCTTGAAACAATACATCCTTCCAGAGAGCTACCATTAAAAAAACAATAGCCCTCCCCCCCAAACAGCTATCAGAGTCAGAAAAGAAGGTTGCATACAGTTGCAGACATGGTTTAATAATGCATGTTAAAGGAGGGGAGAGCTCATAGCAAATTCTCTTTAATCTGATCAGCCGTCACATGTGACACTTCATCCAGCCCAGAGCAGGATTAGAACACTGAAGCAGGACTTGCTTATTGTGTAAATTTGGGCTACAGTGCACTGGACAGCAAAGAGCCATCCACTGCATGTGCTGGCAGAAACAGGGCAAAACATTTCTCCTTCTCTCTCTTCCTCTAGCTTTCTCTCTCATGCTCTCAATAACACACCTACAACCAAATCTGGAAAGAAAAAAAAAAAGGAAAAGGTAACAATTTATATCATTTGATCGAGACTCAGGGTAGGAGAGATTTTAGGGGTCCTAACAGACATTGTCTGTTCTCTCCAGGCCTTGTGAAATATGACCAGTGATCACATGCAAAGAAGAGCTTTGGCTGTTTTGCAACCAATCCTTCTGGAGGCCAGAGTCCTCCCACGGGCTGTAGTTGGTCTGCTTGAGCAGCCAGCACGATTAGCATCATGGGACAGTGGAGCTATGAAAAACAAACCCATTGTGGAATACTTAGAGCATATGGTGTGTCCACCCACAGCAAGCAGAGAGGAGACGAAAAGAAAAGAGAAGATGAATTTTGTTCAGATCTCTAATTGGTCATAATGTGTTGGCGGTGCTGTGTGTGTGTAATGAGTGCAGATGTGAAGGGCAGTGGGAGAAGGGCAGGAACGTTACACTCCATAAATAAATGATGAGCTTCTCTTGGAGACTGATGATTTTCCCTTTCTCCTCCCTTCTCCATCCTCCTAGTTCTGCCTCTCTTCCACCACCAAAATTCCACCGTGCTGAAACAGGGCTGTGTTCCATGACGTGACGTATCACAAGGCAACCTGTAACCATGATCACCACTTCCAAAATTCACAGCACAGGAGAGCTGTAGCAGGTCTGTGAGGTCTCATTTGAGATGACACATCGCCATTACTGTGGCACGTCTTGAGGCAAGTCTTTCCACTGGCATATAGTATGTTGTAAGGATGATGTCAGAGCTATGTAGCATTTTTTAACTGGAAGGCCAGCTATTCCAGTCACACCTCATAAAGCTCAACAAACAGTAACTATATATTCCCAAACCATAAACAAATGATTAAACTGCCTGACAAATGATTAACTGTTTCTCAAACATCAACCCCCAACCTGTTGTAATGAATCAAGGGTTTGCAGAGATCACCAGTTCACTGAGTATGATCACTGAGGATGATTTAAATGTAGTATAATTTTATCTTGTGTCTACAGACAACCCACTGTCTTTAAAATGCATAATTCACTGACTGCAGGAGACGATTCTTCTCTTGACCACTAACATTTCATTGTCTATTCAAAAAAGTTAATATAAGCAGAGCAATGAATATCTCAGAAAGCACAGAAAGTAATGTATTATAGCCGAGGAGATATCTCAAGATTAATGCCAGTCTATAGTGAGTCTAAAGTGCACTTAGAGAGATAAAGACATTATTCTGAAAAAAAAAACTTTGATAGAATGCAGGATTATAGGACAGTTATCAGTAATCACTGCAGTATCATTATGAGTATTTAAGCACCCCCAACAATCCTATCCACCAAAAGCAGTGCCTTTTTCGGCAATGTGCAATAGGTTGAGCACCTGGATACATGTAACCTTAACATAAAAGCAGAGGGTCAGTTCGTTGGCCAGAATCTGAATCTCCATTTTGTGCTTCATATCCAAGCAGAACAACATTGACACTCCCATGTTGCAGGATGATAAGTGGAGGAGGCACAGGGCCAAATCGGTGTGTGACTTGTTCAATGAATGATGAAACACTGGGATCCCATAGAAAATGTGTTGGATTATTTGGAAGAGTGAGCAAAACACCAAAAAAGTACCCATGCTCCCTAACTGAATTGTGGACCCAATCTGTGGAAGAGTGACTCACAGGATCTCAAGGCACTAGTGACATTCTTACCTGATAATATTATGGGCGGTTATAAAGGCAAGTGGAGTACATTATGTTTATGATAATACTGGTTAACAAAGATTTTTTTCTCATACAAAATAATCTGTTTCTTGTATGCTGAATCCAAATATGTTTTCAAAATTTCTCCATCAGCCAAAGGTTTTTTTGTTCCAATATACTCAGCACTAAAGTGGGATGCCCCTGAGGCCAAATATAGGTGGACATCATACAGTTGTAC
>JAOUQY010000042.1:10908671-10924235 GCA_028566355.1 Doras micropoeus | reverse complement strand
TCTTGTGACTGTGTTGTTACTGTAGACATAGCCGAGGAGGAGTGGTTTCACTGGTAATGGATTGTGTTACAGAGGCTGCCAAGGCACATTACAAAGCAGCAACTGCCGCCAGCTTGGAATGAAAATAAAAACGTCATGTGATAACGTACAGGAAGTTTTAATTTTCCACACAGACTAGCAGTTGTGACGGTGTTGGTTCCTCTTCTGCTGAAGGCATCATTCCTTGCTCTGTTATTGTTTAATGGACGCAGAGATTAGATGTCTGTTCAACAGACAACGCAGTGTAAGTTTTTTACCATATTGTAATTAACTGTTCTAAAAAAATTTGCATATTTTACATACAATGTCTTATAGTCTCTCAGATCAAATAGAAGCTTCATTTTGCATGCATGCTTGTCTTTATGTTTATGCAGCAATTTGTCTATCAATTCTTCCTGGTTCTGTGTCTCAGATGTGGTATCAGATCCGGGAGTATCAAGACCTGGACTACTCTTCTGTGCGGGAGTTGTACTCTGCAGGCTTCAGAGAGCACGATGGAGCTGTGTGTATCCTAACCCTGAAACAGCACTGGGTTCAGACTTTGCTGCTCGGACTCTTCGTTCTCTTCCTCTTCCTGTTTGGCTCTCTGCTGGCCTCTGTTCTGTGTCTCGGTGGAATTCTGCTGGCTGGCAGGTTTGCTGTGTCCTGTCTTTTGGAACAGGGGGTACAGCTTGGGCTCAGCGAAGACCTGCAGGACATTCGGGCGTCCTACATGCACCCAGGTCAGGTCAGCCGCTTTTGGGTAGCCGAGTCGAAGGGTTCCTTAGTGGGAACAGTGGCAATATTACCTTGTGTGACGGAGCCTGGAGCATGGGAGCTGAAACGCATCTCGGTGAGAAAGGGCTTTCGGCGCAGAGGCCTGGCTAAAGCACTTTGCCGGACCGCCCTTCAGTTTGCTGACAGGCATAAAGTACAGAGGGTGGTGTTGTTTACCTCTCTGGTGCAGTCAGATGCTCATAAACTCTACCAAAGCCTGGGGTTCTACAAGGAAGAGGAGTTTGTTTGGCCATCACTTTGTGCCAGGCTCATCAACTTCCTTGTGTATAAATATGAATATAAGGTTGGGTCTGATCAGTTTAAATAAAATGGGAAGCTATTAGATAAACTGAACATGTGCAACTCCAGTAGGTTGTGTTTCTAAGAAATGATTACAGTAAAACTGGATTCTGTGGACACGTTTTGTCTTTTTAATTATAATTACTATGATCGCTCAATACCTTTATTTTGTTCCAAACATAACAGTTAATCCTGTCATAGTGCATCTAAGAAATTCAATCTAAGAACAATGGTTTACCGTTTTCCTGACTTTTTGAATACAATAGCTTACAATAGCTTTAAAATAGCTTTTAAACCCTAGATTTGTCAGTGTAGTGTCTTCACCACTGATGCTAAAAAGTATATAGGTTTAAAAAAATCCTTGCCTTGTGTTTTCTTATAATACAAGAACAAGAATTTTCAGGTAAGACACAAATTTATGCATGTATAAAGATGGGGCTTTTGAGGACCAGGCTTACTGATATACAGTGAAATACAATTAGCTGGCTGTAGAATAATCTTCCTCAATCTGTCTGTGTTGTGGTTTGGTGTATAGACTTGACACTCCACACAGTCTTCATAAAACCCCAGGCAATAATGATGGAATCAGCTCACTGAGGATGTTCATACAGATATGGCAAAAAACACAGATATGGCAAAATTAGGGAAAATCTTTTTTGTCATGATCTGGAAGAAAAAAACATTAATTCACATAATTTGTTTGAGGTCTACACATACCCCATAAAAAGCCTGAACAACAGTTACTGCCTCAGACCTCCAGTTTACATATCTGTTAAGTCTCACAAGGTTTTTTTTGTCTTTGTTGCAAATGCAAATCGTAACAAAAACCAAAAATAAAGTTCTCAAACAAACTTGCAGAGAATGATCAGAGTAACACTGAGCTCAGTAACATATTTATCGGTCCACTACAATGAGCTGCTGCCTGACAGGCATGTTGTCAGTCATATACATACAAGATTAGTACAGATTTATTTTCCCTAACCCTATACAGGATTAAAATTGCCCTTACGCAAAAGAGTGTTTAATGTGACAGGTGAATTCTCAGTGTCTTTTATTCAGAAGCAACTGCAGTAGGCGACTACAACTAATGCATCTGAAGCCATGAAATATTATGTCTATTTTTCCCAAACGTTTAAACAAATTTCCAGAGTCAGTGGCTATGCACAGATATAAAATGATAACAAAAGAAATATTTGTTTACTGCAATACAATATGTTCAGCTGAATAAAAAAAAAATACAATGAAATACAATGAAACGGATTACTCAGCCCAGAGGACTCACCCATATTGGTTGTGATGCTCTACCTGGCCAAGCAGCGGGGGAAAATGGCTGGCGTTATGGATCTATCTCTGACATTCATCTGCTTGGATGTCATCACATGCCTCTTCCATTGCCTGGAGTAGTGCCACACGCTCGCGGGGTTTGCGTTCGTATGCTTTGCTGAAAAAAATTCCTTGGCTTTAGACATGAGGAATATGTTGGAAGGTACAGCACTACCAGTCATGGACCAGAGTGTCCCAGTGGAAACTTACATTATCCCAAATGACAATGTATGTGGATGGAAGGATGAGGGTATTTTTGAATTCATCAAGGAATGTTAGTAAACGGAGTGTTATAGGGACCAAGTTGTTTGTGGTGATGTATGACCCAATGCTGACCAATAGCACCAAACATGGTGACATTTCCACCACACTGCCCAGGGACTTTGATAATGGCACGGTTGCCAGTGATGATCCTCGCTGACCACCTGGTCTTCTGCAGGTTGATTCCTGCCTCGTCAATGAAGATACAGTATGTTCTTCGGGAACAGCAGTGGCATCAGCTTCAAGCACTCTGATAAAGGGAGAATGATCATATTAGACAAAAGCCCTACATACAGGAACACCGAGGTACATAGTGACATAGCTGACAGGACTCCCAGGACTCTCTTAGGGTGATGGGGTTATTTTCCAAAACCATGTCGACTATGATGGATTCTTGCTCGTCTGTGAATTTCAGGCATCTGCCACCTTTTACCGCTCCATCTTCTTGCTTAACACCTGTATGAGTCACTTGAGGCCTTTTTTCGATTCATTTGAGACTAATTGGTAATCAGGGTGTTCCACTGTGAAAGCTAGTGTTCATTTTAAATATAAATATTTAAATTATTTACGTTTGTGGGAAAAAAATCTCTCGGTGCATATCCCATAATTACCTGTAGAGGGTGTAGAAACACAGGATAGTTCTGTTTTTGAGGGTGGTGGTGGAGGGGTGTGGCTACTGAAAACACCAAAAGAAACATCAGCTAAGAAGCTAGCCTGTTAACGCATTCATTCATCTCCAGTAACTGCTTTATCCTAGTCAGGGATGCAGGACCATTTTGCAGGAACATGGGATGTTAAGCCGGGGACACACCCTGAATCTTATGCAGGGCACCATACACACACACACATTCACAAAAGGTACTGTACAGATAATTTACTTTCTCCACACAGACAATGCAGTTTCCCCTTAAATGTACAGAAGGTGCTGAAGATCTAATAATGTTCCTTTAGCGCCTAAAGTCCCAGCTTACTGTAATATGGATATTATATCTTAAGGTTTATATTTCACTAACTGCCATGAGTTATTTAATAAATACAGGGAAAATAATAGGAAAGGTTTTAACCCGCCTTGAAAAATCACAAAATCATGATAACTTGCTATTCTCATGGTGGAAACAGCTCAAGAATCTTCCCTAGATGTCTATCACTTTATATACGCAGTGGCAAATGCAATCAGTGACATGCATATGTTGCATTGCTATGTATTTTGTTTTTCTGGTACTTCAGTGTAATCCAGTTCTCCTACAGTGCTTAAAATCCCAGGACTGCCTATGAGCCATCATAGCTGACATTGAGTAAGGCTTTTAATTCTTATTTGTAAGTAACTTTGGATCAAAATGGCATTTTGGCAGTTTGTTTCCAAGCCTAATAATTACACCGTTAGAGAAAAAAATATTTTTTAGTGGTTTATTTTTTAATTGAGGGTTCTTTGCATCCAAAAAGTGTTTAACTAGAACAATTTGTGATAGGTGGCCTGTGAGTGCTGAATAACAAAAAAAACCAGCAAATTCAGAAACATGTCGACATGACGTGTTTCAAAACAGAATGCTACGTCCTCAATGATCATCACATGCTCATTACTGATTGGACACAGCCTATGACTGTCACAAAGAAAAAGAACTGCACTTTTTCATTCTCTTATCTTCTAAGCCTAGAGAAAAGTTTTAATGCTTATCTTATTATAGTCAGGAGTATTTCTTTCACAGAGTAACCTGGCTTCCTTTAGGTAGGGTTTCAGCTTTCGCATACTCATACAGATGTTTTGGACTGTTGGCCATATATCTAAAATTACATTATTTGAATGCCTTTTCATTTAGGCTCTTACCATAAACATCCTCCTGCTCTGTTTTCAGTGGTCACTTAGACTGCTGTGTGCTTTAGCTAATCAGTAAAGAGTATGTGATGTTCTCTAAGGACCCACTGTTTTGAGTTGAAAGGCATAAAAAATGAGCTTTTTTCCCCCTGATTTTCCCCATTTTCAACCCTTATCCTCCTCTCGCGTTACTTGTCCCTCATGTCCTTTCAGTTTGTCTGATCAGTCCACTTAGTACTTTGCCTTGTAATAGGTCTTAGTTCATTATCATTATAAAGTTTGTCTAAAAGCAAGACCTACTGAGATGGAGATGTGTCCAGGGAATGCGAGAGCTACAGTTCAGGTGCATTAGTAACCACATATACTGTATGTACATTTCTGCAATGGTGACTGCGGTGTAGTTATGCTAGTTACTGGCTATGTTATGAGACAGAAGACGGTAGAGGGTCCTATCAGTCTATGAATCAGTTTGTGATTAGTGCTTATGTTTCATCTGTTCCTAGTTGTTTTTTGGGCAGAATCTGTAAATAAAAAGCAAAGCTGTAAATACTGCATTGCAGGTTTTAGGTAATAATGTGTGTTAATGCATGTGTGTGTGTGTGTGTGTGTGTGTGTGTGTGGCACTCTCATTAGCTGAGGTTGCACACTGCTCTATCTCTTTGGCTTTTTGTTAAGAGCTGCGTCACACTGAAGCCGGCCTGCAGCAGAAGAGAAAGGCTGAATAGGGAGGCCACCTTCCTCCAGCTCGCTGCCTTAAAGTGACCTTTCCTACTGAACACATTCACTCTCATTGATGTTAACCACATGGGAAAAAAAGAACGTCTAAGAACCGACTTCCCTGTGATTTATTAAGTGCCCTGAAATGATCCCAGCTGGGTTAAACCGCATGGTTATGTATCCAGTTTAAGTTACAGGACTAATAGCTGTTCTGATATCTCTGAAGAATGAATCATTTGGAATGAAAAGCAAATCTTCAAGCTTACTGGAGCACAATACAACGGGAATGCATTTTTAGTAGCAGTTTATTCGAGATATGTTTTAGGATGTTCAGCATCATGATGTTGCCAAATGAATATAAAGTGATAAATATGTGACAAGTTGGGCTCTAGTTTTACGACTTTTGAAAGGCAGGTAGAAGAGTTGTGGCAATGAGAGATAAAAATGTGCAATGTAGTGTTATATATGTTTTATGACTGTGCTATACCTTAGTTATATCTGAGCCTACATACAAGCAGATACACTAGACTGCATTGCTTCCTACATTTTGGCTATAATTGTTATGTAACCAAAACTATTCAGAACACTGATATTAATTCTATGATTAAGTTGTCGTGGGCCTGTTTTAACAGACAGAACATGTACTCGTAATGGCATCCTCTTAACTATAATCACAGCTCTGTTAAAGCACTAAGATAAATATCCTATTACTCTATTATGGGGATATCTTTGTGTATGGATTAAGATTTAGATGCTCATATGTGCGGATGCTTATTTGTGATGATTCATTTGGGCTTCTATGTACCTTCCCATATGCATTCATAAGAATATGTCAGCTTCTGCGTGATGGAGGGCTTTAGGACCCAGCACTGGCTCTTTGGCTCTCTCACAGAAAGCACAGACACTAGCGCAGTAGCATTGCTCTCCACACACACTCCCCCCACCAGCACCGGATACATACTATACATCCATATGCACCGTTCACCCTAATAGACAAGACCTCTTAGACAGCTCATATTCACACAGTATGAGCTGATTCTCTGCTCGTTGGTGAGCATCAAGCAGTGGTGCTGGCCTTCTCCTGGATCAGGCTCCATTCTGCTGGACCGAGAGCAGACAGCAAGTTTCATCCAGCCATCGTCTGGATGGAGAGAAGAGACAGAGTGATGTGTGATGGAAGACAGGGGAGGTAGGGAGTGTGGCAGTGGTAGACAGACAGGTACAAACCATATTGCCATCTAGAAAAGGGCAGGGAGTCATCTGCAACACTGGGGCGGTATGTCTCAAATGAAGAGGTACACGAACAGCAGGGTGAGTGACAAACAGGTAAATACAATAACCTGCTGTCTGTTATTCATTGTCTGTGCACCATAAGGAAAAACCATCGTTATGTAATGTTAAAAGATATTGGATAGTGATGGTTCCATGAGGCTGAGTGGATTTGTTCTTAGGGGAAGAGTATTATCAGTATTATTGGTACTGGGCTCTCCTAAGTAGTATAGCATGACCGGAAGTGTACTGATATGACACGTGATGATGTCACACAGTGATATCATTTCTGGGATCTGGGAATCAGGGCTCTGGGAATACTATGTGATTGAATTCAGCATCCAGATTGTGTGCTGTGTCTTTGTGTGTGTATCAGACATTTGTTTATGTAAAAAAAAGAAAATACACGTTAAACATGTTGTTAAAAATGAGCCGCGTAGCCTATTGTTTGAAGCAAACCCATTATCTAAACTTTCATCCAACCTATTTTTGAGTCTGCACTTCCATGTTCCAATCCCATTTCCAAACTCTGATTCTTTAGTGACATTTCACCAGCACAATCTCCATATAACATTATAGTCTTACAGAGAAAAAGAGAACTCCTAGTTTGATGTCTATACAGTATTTTAAAGGCATGGACTTAAGCAGGACTCTTGAAATGAAGAAAGTGTATGTGCATGTGTTATTTATTCATGTTTCCTGAACCATCCTCAACCAATGGGTTTGTTGGTGATCGCATATTGACATCTTCAAGAATAAAAGAGCACACGCTAATTGTACTCATGCTGCTGACCTGTAAAAAAGGTAAGCCAGGTTTGTTAACACCATGGGCTTTAATTCCAAACAAACAGCAGATTTGTGCTCCCAGTGAGGCCTGTATCACTCTGCACGTACCCCCATGTTTTTGCCTTTGATACAGAGACTCACAAGCACACACACAATGGTAACCTATATAAGCCATATAATGAAACATATAGGTAATAGCACTTCTGTGTTTAATTATTTAATAGGTACAGTGAAAGCACTACCTTGCGTAGACATTAAAAGAGGTCACACGTTCCTTGTAGTCACCTTTCATATTTGCTGAGTCACTATCATAGTGTAGCTTACTGGACCTTTTCCTGGAGCAGTTTATAGTTTAAAAATGGTTCTGTCTTTGTAGAGTAATTCATTCATTCATTCATTCATTATATAAGCTGTTTAATCTATCCCTGGGTCATAGAGGCTCGTGGAGCTTATCCTCACGCTCACTGGGTGGAAGGCAGGGTAACAGCCTGGACAGGCCTCCAATCCATCACAGGGCATATAGTCATTGTTATTCTCAAGTTAGATTCTGTGACCTTTGCATTTCTTTATTCATGAAATTCATGAAAAAAAATGCTGTTAACTGAGTTCTTTCATTCTTGTTCTATTGTCAGTTGATCATATAGCCACTGATCAGCCATAATATTAAAACCACCTGCCTAATGTTGTGTAGGTCCCCGTTGTGCCACTGAAAAAGTTCTGACCCGTTGAGGCTTGGACTTCACAAGACCTCTGAAGGTGTGCTGTGGTATCTGGCACCAAGACATTAGCAGCAGATCCTTTACATCCTGTAAGTTGTGAGCTGGGGCCTCCATGGATCTGACTTGTTTGTTCAGCAAACATCCCACTGATGCTCGATCAGATTGAGATCTTGGGAACTTGGAGGCCATGTTAACACCTTGAACCCTTTCCTCAAACCATTCCTTAACATTATTTTTGCAGTGTGGCAGAGTGGATCATTCTGCTAAAAGAAACCACTGCCTTTAAGGAAAATCATTACTATGAAGGGGTGTTCTTGGTCTGCAACAATGTTTAGGTAGGTGGTACATGTGAAAATAACATCCACATGAATGCTAGGACCCAGCAGAACACTGCCCAGAGCATCACACTGCTTCTGCCGGCTTGTGTTTCTTCTCATAGTGCATCCTGGTTCCATGTGAGCCCCAGGTAAGACACAGATGCACCTGGCTGTCCACATGATGCAAAACAAAATGTAATTCATCAGACCAGGCCACCTTCTTCCATTGGTCCAGTTCTCATGCTCACATAACCATTGTAGGTGCTTTTGGCAATGGACAACATGGGCACTCTGACTGGTTTACATTTGCGCAGCCCCATATGTAGCAAGCTGTGATACACTGTGTGCTCTGACACCTTTGTATCATAACTTTTTCAGCAATCTGTGCTACAGTAGCGCTTCTGTGGTATCAGACAAGATGGGCTACCCTTCACTCCCCATGTACATCAGTGAGCATTGGGCGCCCGTGACAATGTTGCCCGTTCACTGCTTGTCCTTCTTGGACCATTTTTGATAAGTACTAACCACTGCATCCTGGGAACACCCCACAAAACATGCTCTGACCCAGTTGTCTAGCCATCACAATGTCCAAGTTGCTCAGATCCTTACACTCACCCATTTTTCCTGCTTCCAATACATCAGCTTCGAGAATGTTCACTTGCTGCCTGATATACCCCACACCCTGGCAGATGTCATTGTAGCAAGATAATCAATGTTATTCACTTCACCTCTCAGTGGATGTTAATGTTTCTATTAGTATTTTATGCTTGCAAATACATAGATCATCATCATCATCATCATCTATTGATTCTAAGCTATAATATAGTGAAATTAGAGACTTGTTGAAACCTTGTAGCTTTCCTAAAGAATGTACAGAATGAGATTTGACTGTCTCTTTTGCTCTTGCTCTTGGCACAATAAAAAAAAGAGTATCTGACTGAACAGAAAATGAATATGGAGCATGTCTCTGAAGAACTGCCTCCTTGCTAGCTGCACCTCTGTGTGTTATGAAACAAATGCATCTCTTTGGACTACTTTGGACTACCACACTGAGATGTGTGTAGAGGAGCTGTAGGATTTGTTCTGTCTGAGTCACACTTTGACTTGAAATATGAATTGAGAATTTGATTAATCAGTTCTGCTGGTTAGTACTACCTACACTATTTCTCTTTTCTCCAGTGGGCAGAGCAGTACTTTGCAGATGAGACATTATTAAAGAAACTATAGAAGGGCACAGAGAGAATGCAGACTTCCACCAAGGCCAAAAGTCCACTCTTTTATGATCATAAAATCCACAGCCACAATCACTACATGTGTCTGGATATACAGTATTTCCAAAGCAATAAAAAAGGGCTATTGAACTGAACTGCATAACTGAATTGCAAAATGACTGGACGTAAAGTACACCGTGTGCATATCTAACACCGATACATAGTCGTACTTATGGGTGTCTGATCATGCACACTGTTTGCAGACAAAACATGAATTAAACAGCAGCACTTTTCAAGGTGTACAAACAGTAGCTGCCTCTCCAAAAGATATACAAAAGTATCTATAGTAGCGTCGCACCGTTCACTGTAATTACAACGGGTGCATGCATGCATGACATATTCAGTTTATTTCTGCAGTGTTGACGAATGTGGAAAATAATACGTGGATCTACCACGTGACTCAGATCCACTCCAAAATTTTATGGGTTCTAGTTTATCCCTTCCTTGGATGCTTCACCCATCCATATGTTTTATTAAAATCTCTGGAGTTTTCCTTAATCCTGCTGAAACAGACAAACCAAACAAAACTACAAAGTACAGATGCTTCTAATAAATTTAAAATTTAATTATGCATCACCCTTTCTTACGTGTCATATGCTAACTTGTCGGTATGTGTTTTGGATTGTATGAACAATGGGATTAAATTCTATTAAGATACTGGCAGCTTCTCTTGTCCTGCCATCAAATTCCCCCATTTGTATAGTCTCTCTTTCTCTCTCCCTGCCTGTCTCTCAGACCACTAGCAGCGGCAGCAGCAGGATGAGTTCAGATGGAGGAGGACGGCCAGTGAAAGTGGGCTCTGTGGTGGAGGTCATTGGAAAGGGTCATCGTGGCACAGTGGCCTACATCGGCAATACTCTCTTCGCCTCGGGGAAATGGGTGGGAGTCATCCTGGAGGAGGCCAGGGGCAAGAACGATGGCACAGTGCAAGGCAAGCGCTACTTCACCTGCCTGGAGAACCATGGGATATTTGTACGGCAGTCACAGGTAAATATTACTGTCATACTAAGTCAACACGTGTTGGAAGAATGAGTTTATATGGGAACTATGCACCTTACCCTCTTATTATAATTTAGATCCAGTTGGTGGAGGATGGGGCAGATACAACATCACCTGATACACCCGATGCTGCCACATCTAAAGTGCCTAAGCGAGGTGAGCTTCTCTTTATGGCCATTCATAGGTCTTTCATATGCATTTATGGATAAAGGTGTACACTAGAATTGTTACAGTCTTGTTGGATTTTATGCGTATTACCTTCACATTTTTTAAAAAAGTCTTTGTACCTTGCCATGTCCACAGATATTCTGGAGGCTCACAAGTCCAATAAAGTGGTGAGTGCCAGCTCTTAGGAAAAAAAAATGTTTGTGTATGCATGTGTGTGGGTTATAAATACACACTCCTCTCCCAACTTATTGGAACAGCCAGGCCTATGGACATCACTGGAGATTTATGAGCTTTGACTAGGGAGAATTTAAAACATGACTCCAAAACATCTGCAATATATATAAAATAAAAACCATACAACTATTTGGAGAAATCGCCTCATAGACGCAAATTTCCTTGAGACATGTCATTCAAAGTGTTGATTAGGTACAGATCTTATATGACTGAACTACTATACATCCACTAACAAGAGGTACAGATCAGCAAAAACACAAGCAATGCAGTAGCAGGACCTAAAACACAACTCTACTGAGAATAGACTTTCCTTAAATCCAGTAAATACATCAAATAACTTTCATTATGAGAAAACTTTTAGTTTATGGCTAGAATGAGTAACAAAGCTCTACAATCCAATTCACTATCTTGCTTAAACAATGCCCTTAAAAACTAGCTTTCTTTCTTCTTGATCACTAACCTCCATCAAACCTGCTTCTTCAGTCCAGTCAAGGTCACAGCTTCCTTCCTCTTTTTTCCTCCATCCCCTTTCCTTGCCTTTAGTAACAAGTATTTTAATCAAATCCCAGTTAAACTTTATTAAACTTCATTTAAACTGTAAACTTCCTCTCACCTGACTGGCCTTTGGAGGAGCTGCTGCCTTTACAAAAAAGTTTCCTATATCCATCTACAGGGAGAAAAATAATATTGAGTTATGATCAACTATAAACTTATTATAAACAGGTATCTGTAAGATCTACAGTCATAAAATAAAGAGAGAACAAGCCATCTATTCATGTCTACCCCAAATACTGCAATGTTTAATACAGGCTTTTTCAGTAGGTCAACTTTACCTTCATTAAACATCAGGTTTCCTTGCTAGCATATTGCAGTTACATCTAGTGCATCAATCAGCTTTCATTTTGGTTAAATAATGTTTGTAACAGACATTCAAATAAAGTATTTTCTTTCATTTTGTGTTGAAATGACACAGGTGCTCAGGATGGGTACTGGGCAGCGGCGCCTCCCCCAGGTCCTAGTGCCTGAAATTAAAACCTAGCCCAGAACATATCCCCCTTAAAGCAGGTCTAGCGACGCTACTGGCCAAGGCCAATGCTTTTGCTTCTGCTTTCACGTGTTTTTCACAGCAGACATTTGGGTTTGATTTTAAAAGAACGTGACATCATAGATCAAGTTTCATTGCCTGATATTTACATCTACATGTTAAACAACTTAGCACATGGCAGGAACATATCCAGGTGTGCCCTGTTACATTGTTTAAACAATGAATAGCAATTAATTAGTACAATAAAACATTCATTAATAAAACAATTAATAATGAATGTCTACTCTTGGTTTGAGCCCTGAGTCAAGCATGATGGCAGTAGTGTCATGACTTGGGCTCGAAATTGGACAGTAATTGGTATTACTGATGAGGTAACTCATGATGGTAGCAGCAGAAGTCTACCGAAACATTCTGTCGGATCGTTTACAGAGAAATACATCCAATATAATTATGAGGAACTTCATCATGCATTAAGACAATGACCCATAACATACTGCCAAGACAACAAAGGACTTCATGTGCATCATTTGACCTCCTGAAGAGGAGACTGAAATGAGAACCCCTCACCACCCCAAAACAATCCGCTGAAAGAAGCTTTCAGCTTTACAAGCATTGAAAGGCGTCACAGTTCCTATACTTTTGCTCACTTAAAACTTGGGGTGTGTAGGAAACACTAGAATTGGCCTTGTTGTTCGAATACTTTTGAAGGAGACTGAATGTGTGCTATTGTTCAGTGTTACTTGAGCATTCTTTCTGTGTTTGATATAATGGGCTTTAGGGTCTGTAGGCTGCATAGAAAGTGGACATTGTTACCTTTTGTATCCACCAGATGGAGTTATTGTTACAGGTTCTATGGAAATCTTCCTCAAGCTTTCTCATTCAGATCACATTCAATTAACGTATAAACATTACAGTTTTTCATAAATGCTTACAAAGTATAAACAGTTTATTGGCACAAAGCTCTAAACACATTTTTACTATAGCTGTCACACGATAAATCTTTTTTATTCATGTTAATCACATGATACATTTTTTTTAAATTCATGCCCAAATTTAAACCATTTTTTTTTTAGTTTTTGTCTTTCCTTTATCTGACATGTTGATTAGAAAAAAATTAAGAAATTAGAAATTCAATATGAATAAATTAAGAAATAAAAGTTGAACGCAAATGTTTACTTCCTGGTTTCTACTTTTATTTGAAATTAAAATACAAAACACTGACAAATTTCAGTTCTAATAATTTTTTAATCACTGACGGTGCCGCTGCTTTACCTGCTTTACGTATTTTAACCAATTTTTAATCTGTGTTAAATTTTTAGTGACGTTAATTCTTTAAAATTGTGATTCATTCTAAAACACTTTATTAATTGACAGCACTAATTTTTACTATAAATCACGGTCGTAGCACTCTCCATATGTACCATTAATTTTGCAAAAGACTCCTCAGAAATAGTCATTACATTTTTTTACAGATAACAAAGTGCTTTAAAGTATAACAGAAAGTGTAATCCATTTTTATGCAATACGCGGCTACACCTGCCAGCCAGGATTGTATATTAGAAAAGGCTGGAAGGAAAGGATGAGGAGGATGAGGAAGAAGACAGTGTAGAGATTGAGCTGGAGGTAGAAGGAAACATATAATGTGAGGAAGAATGGGAGGAAAACTTTCTTCAAAAAGGATACAGATGAAATGTATTTCTAACTGACCATGTCATCAGCCATTCTTAGCATGTGTTAATATTGCATGTGCATCTAACACAACATGATCCAGCAAATACGACATTAAAGGATTGTTTTATAGTTTTTTTTATAAATTGATTGATGTTATTTATTTTTCTGCCACTCTAATTAATTGATTCATTGATTGATTCATTCACTTTTTTTTAACCATGCAAACAATAAATGAGAAATACATCAGCAGATAATTCTCTACAACAATGCCATCAGCATACACACTGCTACATCTTTAATTGATTATTACAGAGTGAAAAACATGTTTTTTTTGTGTGAAATTGAAGTGTGGCTGGAATTTTATTGTGAATGTTTCTTTTATAAATAATGTTTAGGTTTATGTCTTGCATTTCACAATCCACGGTATAGTGGCTTGCAAAATGTGTGCAGATTTCATATACAGGTGGGTGACAAATTAAAGGAAAACCCGACGTAAACTGTAACGGAGGCGGGGTTATCCTGGAAATGACCAGTCCCGTCAAGATGGAAATGTTTCATAATAGGATAAAAGTGATCATTCGGGAGAATGATGTATTGATTTGCAGTGACACACCATTGCAAAAGGACAAGTACAGGCAAATCATGCCAGGGAAATAAATAACTTCGGTAGACTTCTATAACACCTCAGGATCCTTGTCTCCAAAATTGTTAGGCATTATAGCAAGAGGCTCAGTGCTGTTATTCTCTCCAAATTATAATTGTAGGGATGCATGAAACAAGCATTTTTGTTTTTGTGTCACTATATCTTTAAGCTCAGGATATCACTGTATATTAACCTATATTAATTATTTCTCATTTTCATGAAGGGCCTCAATAATTCTATAGTTGACTGTATTCCATCTTAAATCCAACCAGGACACACATTCATGCATTCTTGTGTTTGACTCTCCCTAACTCTTGTCCTTATATTGAAGAGAGAGACGGGCAGTGTGGTATGTGTATGCGTGTGCATTTCCGCTTCCTCCGACAACACGCTGATTGACTGACCTTTGACCTCTTTCCTCTTCCTCTTTTCTCTGAGCATGCAGCGAGGAGCCAAACCCAAAAAGGTGCTGCATGTTTCTCTAAACTCCCTTAACGTAGCCCACCCTACACACACCACTGCTCCGCCCAGAGCCGCTGCATGCTGCCAAACCCTGTTATAAACACACCCGATGTAACTGTGTGTGTTTGTACCTCTTGTTAGTCTGTTCTTGTTTGCTGGTCCTGTGGAACAGTTTGTGATAACTGTGTATGTAAATTTTCAGCACGTGTATGCAGAGAGGCAGAGAGAAAATGGACTGCAAATCCAAAAATGCCGTAGTACAATATGTGGATATCATATGTCAAAATGCAAATCTGTCAACAGACACCATGTTTAGACGCCATCATCCCAGCACCTCGAATTCAGCCTTAAACCAGTATTTGTGTTTCAGCCTAAATGCTTTAATGAGCGTACTATAGGCAGGACTGCCTCAATGGAAGATCCGTCAGCTTTAAATATCACTAAAAAGAAGAAAGGACGAATACGGTAAATAATAAAGTTCTCAGCCCACATCTGCCCTTTTCTAACTGAGCATGTGGCATCTGAGTGCTTGTGCTCTCTGAAGTAATTTATGACAGTGCTCAGGCTGTGCTCTGGCACAGACTGCCACGGGTCACTGCTGAAATATCGAGTTCTCTGCAAAGCCTCTTCTTATTAACGTCAACATTCAGCTGGTATTTTAGACCAGCGGCTGCTTGTGTGCTGTATCACACATGTATACAGGGGTTAGACAATGAAACTGAAACACCTGTCATTTTAGACCACAATAATTTATTAGTATGGTGTAGGGCC
>JAOUQY010000042.1:10822063-10833135 GCA_028566355.1 Doras micropoeus | reverse complement strand
TGCAGTGTAATCACAGGAGGACAAAACGTTCGGGGTCAAGCGGAGGAGGTTTCCTTCTGACAGCAGCTCATTTACGTTCAGGCTCTCAGATCTCTTCAGTCATGTGGAAGGAAAGTATGCTAGCATCTTAAAATAATCAACTCTCTAAAATCATTCAAAGGTAAGCGATATTAAGCACAGTTAGAACTGACGTGTGTGATAGCGGCCTTGCCACTGGCCAGCTGTATGAAGAGCGGTGAATACAGCTGTTAGTAGATCACTGACTAGCACTGTTTTCCTGCCTTCACATCCGGCAGGACTTCACTGTTCCAGGCTAATGAAGCGAGCGTATCTCCATGCACCACTCTCTAGCTCAAAACTGTAAAGTGAGTGAGAAGGAGCGCTGCTGTACCTAATCTGGGTCTTATCGAGGATCTTTGGTTCCAAACAACATGAAAGCCACTAGACAATACACCATATAGCAGACGCTAGTGGCATCTACTGCGTCTAGTTGTCGTTTTTTTATCTCTCGGTTGAGGTGGAAACTCAAAAGTGATCAATAGCCGTTAAGCAGCGTGTTCTAGTCTCTTCATAAATGAGAGTTTGGCTCATTTTCATTTCATTTCATTTGTTTGTCAGTCTGTCTTCAGGATATGGCTACACTGTCGGTGAATATTTGGTTTTGTCAAATTTTTAGGAAATACCCTTCTACGGTTTTGCCACTGTTGAATGGATACGGTCTCCGAGCAATCAGTAACAGGCGTCATACACACATGACGTGTCCCAGGCTTAATTCGCTAAGGTCAGCGTAGCAGCGGTGTAGTAAGAAAAAGTGCAGACTCAGTGCTGCTTGCATGCTGCCAAGACCCCCGCCATTATCAACATCCCACACCCTGACGCCCACTTATCTGTAACACACAGAAGAGCCGAGAACAGCTGGTGCAGAGAGGGGCCCGGGGAACATGCTCCGCAGCTGTGTGCTCTGGCCTCGCTAAGGCTAGTGAGACACTCAGGGCACAGAGAGCAGCTACATCCTGCACATTTAACTACCTGCTTCAAGCTGGTAGGCTGTGATCAGACTTGTGCTTCACAGTATCTTTATTTCACAGTCATACACGACAGAGGTAGGACATAGCTTTGGTAGCAGCTGTTATGCTACATTGATTGTGACGGTATAGTGTTTTCAGTTCACTTTTCCTCAGTGTCCAGGAGATCCTAGAAATGGCAACACAAAACTATAAAACTGAATTTCACTGCAACTCCAATTATATATGCCCAAATGCTCTTGGTACTCATTTTTCATTCATTCATTCATATTCAGTAACTGTTTATCCTGGTCAGGCTCGCGGCGGCTCCGAAGCCTGTCCCAGGAACACGAGGTGCGAGACAGGAATACACCCTGGATGGGACTTCGGTCTATCCCAATGCATCATGCATACACATATTCACATGCTCATTCAGACCTAGGGGCAGTTCAGTGTAGCCAATCTACCTACCTGCATGTTTTTTGCGAGGTGTGAGGATAAAAAAGAGGATATAACCTCTGGTAGTCTATTATAATACCCTCAATGCTGTTTGTGCATTTGTGTGTATATGTCCTTTGTGTGTTTCTTGTGGATGTGCAGGACACCCATCTGTCACATCGTCTCCCCCTCATCCAAATCCAAGAAAGACTTCGTCAAAAGGAATCGAATGTTTTATCTGTGTCCGTGAGTGTCCCATAGACTTTCTGAGGGCTATTGTATATGTGTGTGTGTGTGTGTGTGTGGGTGCGTGTGCACGAGTGAGAACGATGGAGGGGGGAACTTGGCCTATGGCCCTCACTCTTCCCCAACCCCCCATACACAGACATTTAAGTTGGAGATTGCGTCTCCTTTTGTTCGGGGACGCAGGGTGGATGGGATTAACCCCCTCCCTGGTATAAACCCCCCCACCCAAAAAAACGCCGCTGCATTGTGTAAGGGCCGAGACAGGCCGCTTGTTGCTCGCCTTCTGGCTGTGCGCGCTCCCCGCTCCACAATGGCTGCCTTTTAAACCCAACAGACTCCCGGCAGAAAGACGACGTCCTCTTAGCTGTCTGTTTTTCTCACCTTTTATCCACCGCGCCCTTGTTCTTTCTGTTCATTCTCACGTTCTTCGTTTTCCCGACTCTTTCACTAAGGACATAACGCTCCTTATAAAGTCCTCAATTTCTAACTGCTCTCTGCAGAGTGTAGCAGAGGGCTCGTTTAGTCTCAGCTAGCTCTTCACCTTGCATTCAGTGAACTTTTCTTATATAGTGTCATCAGCCGTCGGATACACAGGCAGTTTATTTCCTTTCTCTAGTCACAGTAGAGCAGAAAGCAGACAAAAGGCTGTTGAGACAGAGACGGCTACAGCGCTGACTAGTCCTGAGTGCCAGAAGAGTCCATCGTACCTCAGGGTAACAGGCCGTGGTGGCCTGGCATGCAGCACATCCAAACCTCAGCTCTGCAGCTCCAGACACAGGCCCAGGCTGCTCCCACGCTTAACATGTTGAGCTCACTACCCTTCGGCATGGCCAAATGTTTCTGCAGCTGCCCCTTTGTCCCTGCTCCTTGAGTAAACAAAGGACAGATACAAATTAATGACCTAAATTCATAGTGAGCAGGACAAGAGTCAGTATGACCCAGACAGAGAAATGAATATCAACCATCGCTAATCAGATATAAAGGTACAACCAACTTGCCGAAGAATCTTATCAGTATAGGTGGCTGCTTTTATGTCTTAAGTATATAGAAATGTGGTTAAATATTCCTGCTTGGAAAAAAAACTGATTCACACAACTGTTATGAAAACTGAGCACTGGTCACAGAGCAGTCTGTTTTCCATCACTGTTAAAATTATAATGATGATGATCATCATCATCGTCTATAAAGTCTTCTTGCTATTTTTATGAAATAACTGAAAACACTAAAGGATATTTAAAGTCGTTATTAAAATGAAGTCCCAATTAAATCGGCATAGTCCTACTCCTATACACGTCTTCATTAATGAAATATTCTGCTCATTTCATTCGGTGCAAAATGCGCGATATACCGCTTTTTAAATAACCCTTTCGGATTCTTTTAGGATTTTTCAAAAGGTTTTGAAATCCTTTATTGTATAATTCAGGAAATGATGCGAATCTCCCTAATGCTCAGGGAAGAAAACAATGGTGTACACACATCCTTTCAGTTGGAAGGGGAACTGAATGTGCAACATTTAAAAACATTCATCTGATTGAAGAAGACGGTGTGCGTGTGTAGGGAGGGGGCGCTTCGAGCTCAAGGCCATCTGTGGCAGAATCCTGTTGAGTAACGCTCTATGCCTTAAATGTGGTCAATATTTGGAGTATTTATAAGGCCAGGTTTGCCGAGCAGGAAGACAATAGATCATTCTGATTTGTTTTGCTGGAAAACTGTACTTGAGGAGTTTTGGCAGCAGGTTAGCAGTGTGCGTGTGTCTGAGGGGACAGGAGGAGGGGCTGCTTTTCATCAAGCTGCTGCACATTTTCCCTGGTCCAGCCCACGGCTTTGCTGGAGCACCAGCCAGATATTAAAGCAGCAAATACATAAGCATGTGTGCGCGCACACACACACACTCACACACACACACACACACACACACACACACGCACACACGCACACACACACACACACACGGACAGTACCCAATTCAGAGACCTCACGCACTGGAAAACATGTTTCCACCCACTCAACATCTACAGTAAATACGATTATTCAACTGAAGGCAGAAACACTGCCTTGACAGTGTATAAATCATGATTCCTTTTGGCAGCTCCGAAGGCAAGAACAACACTTCTCACAAATGAATGAAGGTACTTATAATTTATTGCAGTTTGCACACAATTTAAAAATTTCACCAACAGCACACCAAAAAGTACAAAACTAAACAGCCTCATAGTTTACTTCCCTTGAGAAAATGAAACATACTATGATTGTCAAAGCTAACTGTCTAACTCCATAAAAAGAACAATGTGAACATACCAAAATCTCAAAAGGGAAGCAAATACATGTGAAGTCAATCTGCCTCTTTTTTTTTTCAGAATGCGATTGTCCTTTTTTTTCTTTTTTTTTTTTTTTTTTCTTTTTTTTTTGACAAAACTTTATTTTTATTCTCTCCCACCTCCTACACACTCGGTTTAAATTTTGTTGTTCTTCTTCACACTGGCTGTTTCCAGTTTTCAAGTAAACTAAAGGTTCATCTGTTTTGTGGACATGCTTTATACTCCATTTCACAGCTTCATTGCCAGTGAACAGAAGTGAAATAAAAATACATCCAGTAACTTGCCAGTTCCAGTTCTCCCGCTCTGAGCATCAGTAGGCTGTTAACAGTAGTTTAAGGCGGTCAAGTACGATAGTAGAAGCCAGCGTAAAACAAAAGCGGGGAAAAAAAAAAACCAAAAAAAAAACCCACAACTGTCTCAGGAATACATTCCCTCATCCCACAGCTGATCAATTTTTTTTCTTTCACATTTTAGAGTGCAAAAGGTAAAAGTACCACCATGCAAAAACGGCACGAGGAGCGCGCGCTGTTGGCAAACCCCAACCCTTTTCACTAGCTGTTGCACCGACCTATTGTATGCTGGGAAGCTCAGGGCCCTTGAGGCCTTGGAGGCACGCGAGCGCACCGCCCTCGCCCTCTCTACACCCTCGCTTAAACTTCGCTCTCGCTCGAGCGTTAGTGTCCGAAGCCACAACGGCACTTTTCCAAATTTAGCTTTTCATTTCTTTTTTTGTCTTTTCTTTCTTTTTTTTTTTTTTTTAAACTAACAAAATGAGATTTTTGTTCAATTTTTCCACATTCAGTAAGAAAATGACAGCTGATGTTAATTTATACAAAACAAATCAAAAAGAAATATATTCTCAAAATCACATACACAATGATGGAAAAAATAATAATAATAAATCAACCTACAGCAATGTAACTATGGTATTCTTCAATAATCTAGCATTTATAGCTCTGGTATTTCTGTAATAATGTCAATTTGATCAAGAGTTAAAATCTTAAAGGCATCTTTTCAGCATCTAATTTCGTTTTTTTTTTAAAGGTGCAACCAAGCATGGCAAACATTTTCTCCTGTTAAATAGGAACTATACACACACACACACACACACACACACACACACACACACACAAGCACACACACACACACACTCCTCAGAGCTTTACGCTGTTTGCTGATTCTTCAGTGTTCGCCATACACAGTAGATCTGCTGAGCCCATCGTTACATGAACTGACACACTGTCATATGGGTTTTCATGGCAACTGAAATCTTCGTGGCCACAGAATTTGATGCAAGTGCCAATCGGACAGATAAATAAATAAATTACAAACAAACCAAAAAAAAAAAAAAAAGGCGACACTTTTTAAATGCTAACAGCGAGTAAACATGACACGGAGACAGCAGTTGGAGACCAGCAGTGGAGAACAGCAGTGTGTGAGGAGGTGCTAAGCAGGAGCGGCACTAGCTTTGGAAAAGATGCTCAGAGAGATGAAGCCTCTGCTGACACCCAGCTCCATGCTACACACTCGAGATCGGTTGGCCAGAGACGTACTGCAGCCTAACATCAGTGCATTAACACAATCTTCACAGCCCAGTAGAACATCTTAACAGGAGTCACTCTCTAGCGAGAGTTTATAGAATAAAAAAAAAGAAAGAAAGAAAGAAAGAAAGGGAAAAGTAAGGGAAAAAAAAACATGACTACTTAGGAAGCAAATGAGTTAATTAAAAAATACACTTTCCAATGCAAAACAACAACAGAAATAAGAGTTAAATAAAATTCATGCAGTTTCTACAGCTGTAATATTAAGGTAAATATATATAATATATAATATATATATATTTTTTTTAATTTAAACAGACGGGTGCCCTGACTGTAATGACTCTGTCTATTACAGTGTACAGCAATACAGCAATTCACATCTTCTTAAATATACAGGTTGGACATCATGCAACAACAGATCCCAGTTCTTTGAAAACAAACCAAATCAGTTCTTAAAAACACTAGAGTAAGCTCGATAAATGCAGCAAATCAAAACCTTTCTCAGCAGAAAACAAGTATCGAGGGTCTGCTGACTAAATTAAAGACGTCGGCTCATCAGCCCGATCATTAAATGATATAAAAAGGTGTCAGTTGATATGAAAAAAGGAGGCTGTACATTGCATGAGTGCCTTTTGTCTTCTATCAGTCAGGTTTCCTATCACAAGTCTCAAAAAAAAATTATAATAAAAATAAAATAAAAAAAAAAAAACCTACAAGAGCCTAAATAACACAAGCTTGGAGCTTTTTTTGAGCAAACACCCTCGCAGGATTTAAAGGACTTACTTGTTAGCATACTGTGTTTGCGTGCATGAAGAGACACACACACACACACACACACAAACACACACTCAGACACACACACTCTCACACATCAGTATGAGATTAGCAAAATAAACGTATAGTAGTAGTGCACGATATATACACACGCTCATAAATGAGACTTATGTGTACAGGTCGATATAGGATCGTAGTACCCGTTTAGTGTAATGCTTCTCAGTTTTGAACTTCCTCAGTGTATTACCTGAAATCTTCATATGCGTTCTCGTGGCATGGACGTTAAATAAAAGCAAGGAGTGTACAGGTGTACGTATATACACCGTCTAATCTAGATTTTGCACATTGTATGTCGACGGTGACGGTTGTAGCCATCACCCATGTTTAAGGGAAAAAAAACCAACCAAACAAACAAAAAAAGAATAAAAAATAATAATCATCGAAAATTAAAACACACCACAACTAAATTGACCAGAAAATAAAAATCAGTAGTAACATTTTCATGTGCTAGTAAAGTGCAATTTAACGAGATAAGCAATGTATTTATAAGAAACGTGACTGATGCAGACCTTTCAACCATCTCCCTGCCTCCCTACTTCCTTACCTCTCTGCCTCTCTTGCTCGCTCTGCCATAACTTAAAAAGCAGTTTGTTTATGTTTTGCGTTCATTTCCACAGTTCTTGCGAGCTATCCTCGAGTGGCCAGTCTCGGAGAGTGGGGAGGCTGAGAGCCTCGCTCTTCACTGAGAGCGAGTTGACCAGTTCGCAGTGGAACTTGCGGATGTGACGGTACAGGTCTCCGGACTGCGTGAAGCGCCGCTCGCACCACTTGCAGGCGTGTGGCTTCTCGCGCGTGTGCACCACGGCATGCCGGCTCAGGTTGTGCGAGTATTGGAAGCTCTTGCCGCATGTGGTGCACGTGTAGGGCTTCTCGCCCGAGTGTGTCCGCTCATGCCGCTTCAGCGTGTACATGCATGAGAACGTCTTGCCACAGATGGAGCACGTGGGCACGTTGACATCGCCGGTTGTCGGTTTAGTGCGTGCGCCTTCCTGCTCGCGGAAGTGCGTGCTCAAGTGGATCTGCAGCACGTGCGGACTCGGGAACACCTTGTTGCACAGCGGGCACATGAAGATCTGCGCGTGCGCCGCACCCAACATGCCTGACACGTAGGGCAGCAGCGGGCTCTCCTGCGCCCGATCCGTCTCGCCGCCTAGCACCTCGCCATCTCCGTCGTCCTTGCTGTCACGGTCCAGAGTGGCCTCTCGCAGGGCTGTCAGGTGGGCCTCCAGGCCGAGTCCTAGCCGCTGGACGCTATGGCCGTTGTGCCCAGCGTGCATGCCGTTAGCATTTGGTGTCTCCTCCTTCAAGCCGCTGTGTTCCATCTCGTACTCGGTGCTGGGCAGCTCATCATCATCTGAGCCCGTGTCTTTCTCTACCTTCACTTGCACCAGAGCGCTGTGCAGACTGTCTGGAGTTGCCGAGCCACACAGATATGGGTTTCTGGCTTCACCTGGAGTGGCACTCATGCCTGATTTTACAGACAGGTCGAGAGCGCAGTCCCCAGTTGGGCAGAGTGAACCTGTAGAGCTGCTGGGACTTGCAGCGGCGGCAGCAGGCGACTTGCCATGCGCCTCGGCCTCTCCGGGACTGGCCGTGCGGTCTGACGCCAGGCGTGCCCACATCCTGGCCGGCTCCTGCAGGCACTGGCTGTCCCTCTTGCTCTCGTCCTCATCGTCGTCGCTGGCCAGCAAGTTGGCGCTGCCGCCCTCCGAGAGGCTCTCAGCTCGGTCTGAGCAGCTGGAGGCGTCCTCCTCGCGCCGGGTGCTGTCAGCCTCGGCTGTGGCCTTGTGCTTCAGCTTCTTCTTGCACACCTTGACGATGTCATACATATGCAGATAGCTGGCGGCGGCCAGTACGTCCTCTACGGGCAGGGACTTGAATTGCAGCTTGCCCTCATACATAAACTCGAGGAGCAGTGCGAAGGCTGGCGCCGTTACAATGTCACTGTTCAGATGCACCACGTCCCGCTTGTCCAGCTGGTCCTTGTAGAAGAGATGGAAGTACATGCTGCACGAGGCCAGCACGGCGCGGTGGGCACGGAACTGGGCATCGCCCACCAGGACTGTAGAGTCGCACAGGAAGCCTTGATGCCTCTGCTCGCTCAGACACTGCAGTAAATGTCTGCTGTGGTCCGGAAACTCCATGCTGTCTTCATAACCTGCAACAGACAGCACATGTTTGAGAGGCTCTGGCAGAACAGCAATTGTTTTGTTGCAGCCCTGTGTGGAACTTCTCTTTTCCCCCCCCACCCGCTCTCTCCCTCTCTCCCTCTCTCCCAGCCCCTCTCTCTCTCTCCCTCTCTCCCAGCCCCTCTCTCTCTCTCTCTCTCTCTCTCTCTCTCTCTCTCTCCCCATACACACACTCACTGGCTCTCACACACTAATTCTCTCTTCCTCCCCTCCCTCCCTCCATCCCTGTGGGAACACTAGAAAAATGTTCACTGCAGAGCCGATATAAAAGGATTACAAAGATTCAAGTTTTTTTTAAAAATCACAATATCTGCTATCCTCATTTTTCTTTTCAATCCTCTTTTTACTAGGAGGATCTGCTGGTGTGCATTGCATCCACCCATCCAGGAAATAACCGCATTGTATGTCAGTAATAAATGTAAATGCTGGACAAATTCCGTATTAATTTTTTTGGGCATTTTTATAACATCTATAAAGCTTTATATCCATTTTGGCAAACAGGCTTTTATTTTACACTGCCAGGTAGAACTTCAAATGAAGTCCAGAACGTATTTGTAAAGCAAATAAAATGTAATTAAAACAAAATTTAAAATGTCAATTTAAAAAAACCCAAAACAAACAGACAGAAACAAAATGAAATTAAAACGGAGTCAACGCAACTGTGAGAGTCTCCTGGTTATAAGTCGAAGTCCTGATGCTAAAGATTCCTGTTTGTGAGTAATTTCACCTTTTGTGCTCCTGGAGTAGTTATTTTTAATAACCCACTTTGGCCAGGATAGTGCGTTTAGGCTTGCAGGTACACAAACTGCTCAGCGATGCAGTCACAATGCAGCAAGAATACTAAGTACTATGATCTTTAAGAGTTCGCTAAGTGAAGACTCAGAACATCAAGCGCAACTTTCGTTAAAGCGCCAACCAGCAGCCTCTTAAACTAAATCAAACACAAATCCCCCAAAAAATAAAGAAAAAGAAAAAAAAGAAGAGAAAAAAAAACCCCTCTTTTTAAGATACCAATAAACCCAAACAGAAAGAAGAACAATAATTCCCACCTGTTACCCGCGGAGACTCTTCCCTTCTCAAAAAATGCATCATGGGCACCATGTTCAACCAGCGAGCATAAATAAACTCATTTGAATCTTCATTTAAATCTGATTGGGATACCAAGCCAGCCCCCCCCTTAAACAACGTTCAGACCTTCGTTAATGAGGGGGGCTTTGGTGAGGAGGACTTGGGACAGCCAACCCCAAGCCAACCCCTCCTCCTTTTCTATCTCCTCCCCAAATCTTTGGAGAAATGGAACATCCTCCCCAAAGAAGAAGCCTGCAGCAGATTTACAATACAATCACTTTAAGTGCCCCGTAGTCCACATCAATCCTAATCCGTAAGATGGCTAAAAATAAAGATTGTAGGACAGCGCGCAAGGTAGCAGCGATCAAATTAGGAGGCTCCGAGGACAGAGAGGGACGGAGAAGGAGGCTTATAAACATCTGATCCAGCTGACTGAGGCCATATGGCAGCTGCTGCCCAGATAAAGAGATTAAGACTAGGAAGAGTGCGATTACAGCTGTCTAGCCAATTCAGGCAGCTCAAATCTGCAAGTTCTAAATTAGTCACTACAACAGGAAGAAAAAAAAAAGCTGTACACTAGATGGAAGAGTCATTTCGAATGTTTAATCGTTACGTTTACGTTTAATTAAAAAAAATCAATCAAAACAGAGCGTTTTCATAGAGCTGAAATGCTTTATGAGACGAGATTAACATTTCGGTTTGCCTTTTCTGAAATGCACCCTTCTCATTTTACAAAACCAAACTATTAGACTTCAATTAAAACCAATTCAATTCAACCAAATAAAAAAAACAAACAAAAACAAAAACAATATTCATGTTAAACTGTATTAATTAAAGGGGGAAAAAGCCCTGCTTGTATTAAACAGCCAAAACTACAATTCACTAAACTTTTTCTTCATTTCTTTAAAACTTTACACAAACAACAACCAACAATATCACAAACTGTTACAACCGACCTACTGTTCCCCGCTCGTACCGAAGCGAGTGAAACCAAAGCTGGCGGACAAAACGAGCGGCTTAATGAAAAGCTTGCTCCGTAACATTGTCCCGACAACAAGGAGCGTCACTCGTCCCCTGCCTGGTTACACTACGCTGCTGCAAAATCCTTCACTTCCCATTTCACCTAGCTTACGCGCATCTGACTGATAACACATGGAAAATGACAGAAAGGAAGAAAAAAAAAAGAGAGAGAAATGAGTGAAGGAAAGGCCAGCGAGCTTTCTATTCAGAAGCCACAGACCCCCTGGTACAGTACCTGCGGTTCGCATCAACTTGATTAAGTCCACTGTTGTGGTAGTGCCTGCTGTAGCTCCCTTCTCAAAATCAATGAAAGGCTAGTAGGAGGAGGAGGACAGAAAGACAGACAGAGAGAGAGAGAGAGAGAGAGAGAGAGAGAGAGAGAGAGAGAGAGAGAGAGAGAGAGAGAGACAGAGA
>JAOUQY010000042.1:10499140-10509823 GCA_028566355.1 Doras micropoeus | reverse complement strand
GTGTGTGTGTGTGTGTGTACATGTTAGAGAGATGGCAAGTGTGAGAATTCATGCAGGACACTTCAAATCACTTCTCCTACCTACATACACTCTCTTTACTCATTCACTGGAAGACTTCAAGCACTTCCATTGGTGCACTTCACTCTTACCCCACTCTCTCTCTCTCTCATACACACACACGCATACATACTCACACCCCTGTCATAGCTTGACAGGGATTTGCATCTCAATAGAGTGAATAGAGCAAGGAGATAATTCCAGCAGAATTGATTCCTCTATTCATAGCGCACATTTCGGTTAGTTCGCTTAAAGAGAAATCACATTAGCGCGTGTTTGGGGAAGGGCCACGGGTCTGCTGCGTGTCTAAGCGAGAGTGGGGAAGGTTAAGGTGGCTACGGGGAGATGGATTGGATGGATAAAGTGGTCCTCCACCCCAGCCTAGAGGCCTCGCAGACTTACTGCTCCAAACACACTCAGCTCCAAATAAAAACATTAAACCCTCTCCATGGCCCACACGAGGACACAGATCATTAAAAAACATGAATGTATAGGGTTTTCACCTCGACCCACAGGAGGACCCACTGGCTCCATGTCTCTCTCTCTCTCACACACACACACACACACACACACACACTAACAGATTGGAAAGGTTGCACAATCAATTTATTATAAGGTGTCATAATCATGTTTTTTTTGGCTTTCTCATTGATCCAGAGTGAGATCTGATATTGATGAGCAACATAATAATTTTTTTAATCACATCTATCTGTCCATCCATTTCTCTATCTCTAAATCCATCCATCCATCTCTCCATCTATCTATCAAAATAAAAGTTTATTGAATGGAACAATATTATTAGTCATTCCTCTTCATAAGTCTGTCCCTCATTAGGACTTATGAAGAGGAATGACTAATAATATTGTATATTATATAATTATATAATATAGTATAGTGTGTGTGTATGTGTGTGGGTGTGCGTGTGTGTCACCTCTTTGTAGTAGCTCAGTCTCTCCTTTCTCCACTAGGCGACAGGTGATGTCATGAATCCTGGGCATGTGGCTATACTGCTTTTGGCACTCCATGCTTGCCTCCAGAGCTCCAGTCACATCACCACTGCCACACACACACACACACACACACACACACACACACACACACACATACCATTGTTACACCAGCTTAAACTTCATTACTAAGACTTAACTCCTAAAAAACATGTCCAAGAGTCATGAGACGTGTAGAGCAGAGATCTGAATGTGTGATCAGTTCACTGACTCGAGGAACAAAACAGATTTTCTCAGTAAGGACACCGGCATAAGGTCAGCAGCCTTTCCCAGCACTCGGAGACCCCACCTTCCTCTGGCAGCCCTCACCCCCTGCTGGGCTGTTTGACAGAACAAGGCAACAAAATTAGATCTACTCCATGTGCTACATTTCTCTCCCTCCCTTTACCTCTCCTTTCTACCTCCCTCGTTCTCAGACTGCCTAACAAAGAGCTCAGCGCTTTCCTGACAGAGGGCTGACGGAGGGATAAAGCGAGAGGAGCAGACGAGAAAAACACCACTCCGATCGCTCTATTGTGACTGCGATGGCAGCCGTCGAGTGATTGGGTAATTACCATGCCAATCACGTCGAGGTCACAGCAGAGAGGGCAGCGGCGGGGAGGGGGCACGCAGGGCGGGAAAGTGAACCACTGGGGGGTTTTAACAGGTATAATTTCTGCAGCGGGCACGACCCTTGAGATTATACAGCAGGGCAGGAGAACGTGGCTCGGACAGGGGTGACCTTGCTAGCGGGCTAAATAAGAGGAGAGGAGTAGCGGGGATGGACAAAACAAGAGCAGTGATTGAGCCTGGCCCATGACAACTCCTCTTAGGCAATCGGGCTTAATTGAAATGAAGAGTGGTAATATTATTCATCAAGCAGGAGTCAAGAGCCAATTCAAAACACACGGCAGCTGATTGAGCAATGCACTCGACAGAGGGGGGGGGGGGGAGAGAGAGAGAGAGAGAGAGAGAGAGAGAGAGAGAGAGGCAGTGTGAGTGTCAGAGGAGCACATAGATTACAAAACAACAATAATTAGAGCCAATATGAAAATAAAAGTTTAAAGTTACTTTTCATTTGGCGCTTAAAAAAAAAAAAGGGCTGCTGTTTTTAAGGAAGCGTTCTGATAGAGAGTTAAAAAAAACAAAATAATACACTACTCACACATACCTCCCATCCTCTCGCTCTTTCAACAGCCCATTCCATTCCCGAACCATCACTCAATTCAAATCTAATGGCTAAGAACCAACTTTTCAGAAAAACCCTTAGAGCCATCAAACAGTATATGAAGCTCACCAAACTGCAATTACCCCCCTCTGCCGCTGCTAACCCCCCCTCCCCCCAGCTACCCCCCCCTCAGGGCAAAAAAAAAAAAAAAAAAAAAAAAAAAGACTTAACCATGTTGAAGGCTTCATAATTTCCCCGGATACAATTTAGCTGTCACTGGCGTTCAGCCTTTACTGCAACATGTACCCGTTAATGTCACCAACTTTGCATGTCAAGCACTTTCCAGCCAATTAAGTCACAGGAGAATAAAAAAAAAAAGAAAAAAAAAAAAGCATGAGTGAGTGCTTTGCGCAGAGAACCTGAAGAATTAGACAAGAAAGCTCATCTCATCTCATCCCATCCCTCCTCCTCCTCCTTCTCCTCCTCCTCCTCCCAGCTCTTCTCCTCTATCTCTTCCTCATGCACACCTCCTCTTTTGTTCCACAGACTGGCACCCATATTATCATCCATTCCATGTTCTTGAAAGAGGAAACCACTAAAATATTGGGCTTTTTTGTATTGTTAAAAAATGTACATGTTGAACTGTGTGTGTGTGCATGTGTGTAAGTGTGTGTGAGCGTGTCTCAGGAGACCGACGCTGAGATTTGTGATCCTCGGTTAAGTTTCAGTCACGGAGCGACATGACAGTTGTCTAGTTGTATGACAGACTGTCATGTCCACCGGCATCCCTGCACTTCAAATATTCTAACTACTATATCCTAAAACACTCCTCCGACACACACACACACACACACACACACACACACACACACACACACACACACACACACCTATTTCAAATGTGTGCAAGTACCACTCTTTATTATTATTTTTTAAGAGGTGCCAGGCTTTTTGGTGCCCATCTGACAGCACTATTCTCCTCCCTTCCTGTTACTGTTACTACATCCCTCCCAGCCCCCTCGAGCAAAAAAAAAAGTTCCTGCCACATCCCTTTGTTCCACTCAAGTGAAAGTACGGGGTGGGGAGGTGTGGGATGGATGGATCAGGAGCGGCGCTTGTGGTCGGCGTGGCGACGTGCTGATGGCTGTCAGAGTTAATCCCATAGAGAAGCGTTCATTAAGTCATTATAGCTGACATACTGACATGCACGGCTTTGTTCCCCTCCGCACAGCTTTCTAAGACAGAGAGGAGAGAGGGATGACACAGAGAGGAAGACCGAGATGGAGTGAGGGAGGGTTGATGGGAAATCAGAGCAAGACAAAGATGGGGTGGGGCCATGTTCGAGACTTAGGAAAAGAAAAAAAAAAAGTTACGGGACGAGGGAGGGCTGAAGTGAAGACAATATCATCGCTTCACACTAAGGGTGGGCAATGAGGCAAAAAAAAAATCGTATGATATGATTCAAAGACACTTGACATTTTCACAATACACAAGATGTATCATGATATTTAGGTTTGATAACAGTGTTTCATAGTTTTTTTTTTCCTACGTGCCCCTGGTTTTTGAATACCAAGAATTCAATTATACATTCCACAGAACGAAGTAAAATAAAAAGCCAGGATGTACAGCCCAGACTCCTGGAACATGCAGATTTCATGTCCTCACTTATTTAGTAGTTATTTACTGAAACATGATCATTTCATATGTAGCTCTACACACACACACACACCAAACAACCATAACATTAAAACCACCCGGCTAATATTGTGTAGGTCCCCTCCTTTGTGCCACCAAAACAGCTCTGATCCATCAAGGCATGGACACTACACCACCTCTGAAGGTGTGCTGTGGTATCTGGCACTAAGACATTAGCAGCAGATCCTTTAAAATCTAGTAAATTCCATGGTGGGGCTTCCATGGATTGGATTTGTTTGTCCAGTACATTCCACAGATATGAGATCAGATTGAGATGTGGGGAATTTGGAAGCCAAGTCAACACCTTGAACCCTTTGTCATGTTTTCCAATCGATTCCTGAACAATCTTTGCAGTGTTATCCTGCTGAAAGAGGCCACTGCCATTAGGGAATACCGTTCCCATGAAGAGGTGTACTCGGTCTGAAATAAGTAGATGATACTTGTCAAAGTATCCAGCATCCAGGGTTTCCCAGCAGAACACTGCCTAGAGCAACATGCTGCCTCCACAGGCTCACCTTCTTCCCAGAATGCATCCTGGTGCCATCTGTTCTCCAGGTAAGATTCATCAGACCAGCCAACCTTCTTCCATTCCATTCCATGGTGCAGATCTGATGCTCATGTGCTTACTGTAGGTGCTTTCAGGAGTCAGCATTGGCACTCTGACTGGTCTGAAGCTACACAGCAAGGTGTGTCCTAAAGACCTTCCATCACAGCCAGCATTCACTTTTTCAGCAGTCTGTGTTACAGTAGCTCTTCTGTGGTATCAGACCAGATGGGCTAGCCTTCAGTCCCCGTGCACATCAGTGAGCCTTGTCTGGACATGACCCTGTCGCTGGTTCAACGGTTGCTTGAAATTCCAGAGCTCCTTAGGGCTTACACTTGGGGATGGTGGTTCAAGGTCAGTTAGAGTGGGATCTCGGATAAACAGTTGGTCCTGTTTCGGTTGCATTCTAGCCTTGGCAGTGGCCAGGCATTTGTTTTTGTGAAACCTTGCAGAAATGCTTCATCACTACAACAATGCAAGTGAGTTTGAAGCAAAATGTTGGATCATTTAACAAACAAGCCCAATTTCCTGAACAGAGTGATCACAGGAGATGAATCATGGATGTTGAAGTATGATCCTGAGACAAAATGTTCTGAATGGCACACATCACCACCTCCCCCAAAGAAAACTTGTATGTGCAGATCAAAAATCACTGTTCGTCGTCTTTTTTGATTCTCAAGGGATCGGTCCATAAAGAATTTGTACCAGAAGGCCAAGATTAAAACACATCTGAAAGGCCACCACTTCGGCACAGAAAAGAACATCCATAGAGCTGCGACTGAGACAACAAACACATTCACAGCTGCCAATTTCAAGCACTGACATCAACAATGGCAGAGGCGTTGGGAGCATTGGGAGCGTTGTGCGTGTTCACAAGGATCATATCCAAAATAGATAAATAAATTTAAAAAGAAATCTCATTACTTTCTGGACAGACCTCAGGTGTATGTATAGCAAAAATGTCATAACTGTCCGGATAGCATAGAATACCATCATGCAGCAGTTATTCATATTGATACAAAAGGACCTGGGCCATTTCTAATTAATGCAATGTGAAGATGTGAATAATCTGTCAGTTTTATAAAAAATACAGATGACACCAGTGGTGGATGGGCAACATGGAGCTCTGTGGCACCGCCCCCCTCTTCAAATTAGCTCGGTTTTATCTTTCCAAAAATCCATTTCGCAGGATAAAGGAGTTAGTACCCGGGCAAACCAGTTTACAAAATCAGCAGCAGGTAAATGATCAAGGACGAGCTTACGCGTATGTTTTTTTTTTTTGCATTAAAATGTCTTAAGACACATGAATCAGATGGAACACAAATGAAGGGTTTGGCATTAAAAAGTCTTAAATTAGATTCACGGCACTGGCATTAAGTATTTTCCTTTGAGTTTTCAAAATATACTCTATCCTGCAAGCTGACTGATTTAATTCAGTTCTTTAAATAATATTGTTGGTGCTTTTAAACGGGTTATACATTGCTTTGTGTAGGTTTGGTGATGTCTAGACTGTAAGATTATTGATCATAAAAGCCATGATAAACTCAGATTCACTGTTTGCTAGTATCTTATTATGCTTTAACAGCTGAATTGTTTTGCTAAGCAGCTGTGGCGCATGGTTCCATCAGCTGTCAAACGGATTTTTAACAATTGCATTCAGTCCCGTATTACCGACTGTGTGATATCCAGTTTGTCCGTGCTGGAGGACACAATCATACAGACATATCCCAGAAAAGTGTATAGTGATGTACTTTATGACAATATTGATAATACACTATCTCACTCTGTCCAATTCTGGTATATTCTCATCCTTGGAGTCCTAGACTTTAACCAAAACTTGCCTACCCAAGTGTCTGGCTGCTAATTGCCGTGTGTGTAAGGGGACGCGAGTGTGTGTGTGCGCGTGCGTGTGTGTCCGAGTGAGAGCGAGCTTATCTGCCTCGCTGCCGAGAGGCACCCGGTTTCCGCATGTTTCTTCTCGCTAATGAACTAGAGTTAAATTAGGAAGCTTATCGTACACGAGGCAGCAATTAAACCTTGCACCGTGCTGGTGTGTTTGTGCCGCTCGAGTGACAGGAAAACAAACAGTCTTGGAAGAGGAACCAAGTGAGCCTGTGTGAGAATGTGTGTGTATTTCCTAACACCATGTAAACCCATGTACTCCCCGGTAGGGAGGAGGGGAGGCACTTACGCGGCGCTCTGCGTGTCCCCGACAAATCCAGCAATTAGCACAGGGCACATAATTAACATGCAAATGAGCTGATCTTCTTAAAAGCGCCTCTTGCGAAACAGACCTCAAAGGAGACCGGGGGCGGGGCTCGGGGGCCAGCCTGGAGACGCAGCATGCCTTTTTTTATTTTAAAATTTGCGATTTAGCCCAAAGACAAAATGATAGCCATCGTGTTCACGCGAGGATAAGCGACTGTCCGTCTGGTAATTTCATCACTGCAATTTAGTGAGTCTTGTGAAAACCTTCCCAAAGCTATCCGAGATTCTGACGGCCTGAAAAAAGGGCAGGATTTTTTTCCGCTCACCTCTCCAGGTAAGCAGAAACCAGTGGCGAGCAAAGGTTGCTGGTGGGCTTGACCAGACCCAAGGTGAACACAGTGTCCTGCAGGCGCCGTATGGTCGCGACGTCCCCCTTCATAGCGGCTGCATTGAGGACGTGGAACAGCCCGGTGGCCGTGGTGTCCAACATCCTTACGTTCTTCTCCTTCATCTCTTTCAGGATGTCCACCGCCTCTGAAAGACAGAACAAGGGGGAAAGAGGAAAGGCAGAGTGAGTCTCGGAGCGAGTGAGAGATCTGCAATCAGTGATGTGCTTGGCCATTCTGGTCGTGTCTCCAATCTCCAGAATAAGCAGCGCGGTTTAGGAGAAAGTAACAAAAGAACATGTCATTGTCATTTTTACAGAAAGATACACTTAGTGGCCACTTTATTAGGGTACAGACACACCGAAAATGCATAGCTGTAGACAAAAAAAAAAAACATAGCCTGGACTTTTTCCAATCTTCAGCTGTCCAGTTTTGGCAAGTCTGCGCATGTTATCGCCTTTAGGTTTGCCGTTTTGTGCATTCTGAGCTGCTTTTCTGCTCATCACAGTTGTACAGAGTGGTTAATTGAGATATCATAGTTTTTCTGTTAGGCATTCTCTCCTGGTTTTGCTGTTTGCACCATTCTGTGTAAACTCTATAGACTTTTCTGTGTGACAATCCCAGATGATCAGCAGTTTCTAGAAACTGCTGTTGATATGTAAACCAGCCTATCGGGCACAAACAATCATGCCACAGTCAAAGTCAGAGAGATCACATTTTGTCCCCCATTCTGACGCTTGATGTGAATGAAAGCTACATTTATATAGCGCCTTCCTCAAACCCAAGGACGCTTTATAGTCAACATACAACTTTAACGCCAATCACACACCGGTAAGTAGCGGCAGCCAATTGCACACAGCATACTCTCAGCCAGAGACCACTGAATGGGGTGCAGGGAAGGGCAACACCCAGGACAGAGCACCATCCACCACTGGATGGCAGACACGTAGCCATTCACACACACACACACACACCCACACCCACACATTATTTTTTAGTACATCCAATTCACCTAACTTGCACATCTTTGGACTGTGGGAGGAAACCGGAGTACCCCGAGTAAACCCACGCAGACACGTGGAGGACATGCAGACTCCACATAGAAAGGACCCAGATCGCCCCCACCTGGGGATCGAACCCAGGACCTTCTTGCTGTGGAGCAACAGTGCTACCCACAGAGCCACCGTGCTGCCCACAGATGTTAACATAAACGTGCTTTTGATCGGTGTCCACGTGATCATATGCATTGCATTGCCTAATAGGATAATTGCATGGATAAGCAAGCGTACAAGTGTTCCTATTAAAGTGACCTGAGCGTACGTAGTTAAAGAGAACTTTTAAAATAAATGCAAACAAACCGTCATTCTTGAACGTTTTAAGTCTCCAAATAAGCAATATAAAGCTTCCAGGTTTTCTTGGGTGTCAATGTGTTTTCACACACAGAAAAAAGAGCTCTGAATACAAGAGTGAATGGTTGTTGACCTGCACAACAACATGTCAGGGAGTGCCTATAGACATCAAATGAAAAGCAAAATCAGAGGATTAACAGTCTGGAACGTAGACTGGAAGGTCTAAATTCTGCATTTCTCAGTTCTGGTGCTTACTGCACTACACAATTAAATGTCCTCTTGACTACATTGCTCACACTTGTGCTATGTAGGGCTTGTTAAGGAGCTGAAGAGGTGGACTGGGAGTCTGGAAAACAAATTAAGTAATGAATAGCTTCTAAAGGCTTACGGCTGGGTAAAATCGGTGTAAGATGTTTAAACAGTTCTTCCTCAGCAAGTTCACATCTGTGACAGGAAGCTGGGCTGTCCCCTGATGGGCCTGCTGCTGATGCAAGCTTTAGCGCCAGTCAGAGAACAAGGGAGGGGAGGAGGTGATAAAAGGCCCCTTAGATAATTTCATGTGGGGAAAACAAACCGCTATTAAAACAACATTTTACACCCAGCGGGAATGCAAATGCTGGCGTATAATGCCAATACGCCGCTAATTGCTACTTGCATTTCTAAACGAGACTCCAATTACCGGGCCCCCACAATGGTGGCGTGCTTTTTTTCGCATCTCCCTGTGAAAGCATCCCGGTAAATTATAGGTGTGCGGCGAGTGCCCGGCGTGAACCCGGTGGGCCGCGGTCACAGGCCCGCTGCTGATCACACGGCGTAATGGAGGCTTTTTTTTACTGGGAGATGCTCCCATCTGGCAGAGGCCAAGGGTCTGCCGCTCAGCAGCTCCACAAACCCCTCTTTCCACCTCAACATCTGCTTTGTCACCAAGCCAGATAATTAAGATGTGTTTACGCACTGTTTAGAGGCTCGCTAATGGGTTGATACCGATAGGGCCTGTTTGCACAGACGATACTAATCATCCAAGACTGGATTGCAGAGGACAGAGATAGTACGGCAGCCTTTCCGATTCTGAAAGTACCTTTTCCAAGAGCTGCGTTCACGCCCAGGCCATGTCGTGCGCCTTTCAAAGTACACGGTCTGCAAAATTCCTACACTAACCCACCTTTTTACCTTATACATCCTGTCACAATGCTGATGAAGGAAATTCCTTTTTGGTTTGACTTTTCGTTTCCTGGAGCTGCTTGATAACGGACATGTGCTGCCATCAGATTTGAGCAGCAAGCGCACATGAAAGGAGGCATCAACAGATCCTACACAAGCTCTGTAAAACTCGATGTTTTCTTGCATTCACCAGCCAGACGCTGCCCATTTTCCCTCAAGCTTCTGTTCAGGGGGTGGCATATTTTGAAAGTCCTCGAAGCTTAAAAAAAAAAAAAAGAGGTAAAAATCCATGTCGTATGAAAGGGGCTTATGAAATGCCTCTAGCGATTGGAAGAATTGAAACCGAACTGCTACAGGCAAGCGGGTTTCAACCGAGTTTTGCATAAGCTACAAGACTTTCATAACAGGTTTGCTTGGATTGCAGGCTGTATTTAAATTGGACAGCTCAACAGAACATCGCTGTCCCGTGCTCCCAATACACACACACACACACTCTTGTGTCTCTCTTCATCTCCCCCTAATTTCGTCCTGTTGTTATGCAAATCCCCGTCCCCGTTCTCTCGACTGTCGAGGGGAAACTGACGGGGCAAAAGAAGATTCGGTTGGGCTAGGAAAGAGGACCAGCGGAAGGAGACGGCATTAACAGGAGGGGTCGTGCTGCGTTTTAAGATGGTGCTTTAGTAAGATTGCTTTCCACTCACTCAAGACCTCTCTGCCATTACGGATCTCGGGAGAGAAGTGGGGTCGTGTCAGAAACCCGGCGGCCGGAGAGGGGATGTGGTGTCGGTTAACAGCTGGATATAAATTCGAGTAATAAAGGGTTAAGTGGCTCATCAGATACACACTCCGGGCTGATATCCCATCAGGCCATCGCTCTAATCTGGGATGGGTCGTAGAAGCAACACGAGAGCATCATGCAGCAACCATTTACTCAAGCCAACCCACACACAGATGTATAGACATAAAGACATAATGGGGTCATTTTTATCAAGGTAAATAAAAAAAAAACAAAAAAAAAAAACACATGTGATGTCTGATCGCCATCCCAGGCTACAGTTTTCTTGAGCTTTGCTGTAATTACATCTGAGTAATTAGTGACACTCTGACACAATACACACATATCCAACTT
>JAOUQY010000042.1:10141119-10151119 GCA_028566355.1 Doras micropoeus | reverse complement strand
CAAGATAAGAACCCTTATTTATCCATTACCCCCTTAAATAATATTTAAGGAACTTTTTCCCCCTAAAACTGAATAATAAAAATCGATCGAATCCTAGAACTCGATTTTAGGAAGTTGTGATAAATTGCAGCTTGCTATTTTTTTCTGTAATTGTGTAATATGCTGCTTCCTCGGAGCTATGTGACCTATAGTTAAGGTATTTTATAGGGCATGTGCATGTGCTGAATGAGCACTGTACTCACATGATCAGTGCATGGTGCCTCAGCAGAGTGTCAGAAACCCCGCATCACGTCTGTCGTTTACGGCTATGCAAAGATCCTGGGTGATGCACAGCAGAAGAGGTTGAAAGCTTACGACTAAGCAAATAAAAAGGGGCAGTTGCGCCCCATCCCGACGGCCCCTCAAAGCTGCAGGCTGCGTTTGCCCTTTCCGGATTTTTGGAGTGCAGAGTGTGCAGCGTATCCGCGGCGGGACCTGCAAAGTAATAATAAAAAATGTCCGGTTTGTTATCATTGGACGTAAACCGGCTTAATCAGCTCCAGTGGATTGGATATAAACGCATACATTTCCATTTTTTTGCGAAGCATATCGGTCAAATGCTGTATTTCTGAAACTTACGAGACATAAAGATGATGTTCAGACACGGGCACGCGAGACAGCGCACCGTCACCTGCCAGCTGCGCCCGCGAAAGAAAACTTGCGACAAAAAGTCTAAAGATGCAAAGAAAGAAAGAAGAAAAAAGAAAGAGACTTGTGTGATGAATGGGAGGGGGGGGAAAGCAAAGAAGAAGAAACCACGACAGGAAGAGGAGGCAAAACAAGTCAAGACAGATTAAATGCAATGCATAAATAGGCTCCGTCTTACAGATCACGCGCGTCTCAGAGATTCCGCCGAGCTCCAAAAGGGAGTCACCGTTTCCGCTGTAGCGCTGCGTCCCCATAACAGTTTCCATCAAAACGAAACACGTAGGAAAATAGCCTGGAAAAAAATCTACAGAGGGTGTTTTAAACTAAAACCTGAAACAGGAGAGGAACGGATACGCGCGCTCCTGAAATTCCTCTCCCAATTGGTCGCTTTACACTGCTGTAGGTTTTAGCGGCACAGAAACCACACGTGGAAATCCGCGCGCATGTCAACGCGAGAGAGAGAAAGGCTGGGGGGACGCTATTTTAACGACAGGATAAAACCTTGTTTAAATAAAGGGTTAAGTGAGATGACACGAAAATTCTTTACCTTAGTTTGGGCTCTGCCAGGTCCAGCAGTTCATGCTGTGACGACACAGGGAAGATAGACATTAAGCAACTGGTAAAAAAAACAACAACAACAACAACTTATGGTTGCTGTAAGTTAGCATTAAGACTGAAGTGTTAAAATAATCTACTTTTTGAGAAAAGTCACGCGATGGAGTTTAACGGCTGCGCGTATTGTGCTGTGAGGCGGTGCGGAATTAAATAAACAAAGAGGGAGCTAATGGCTCGTCGGTATTGAGGCGCTTGTCCCCCCGCTGCTTATCGCAAAGACTACAGCAGTGGAAGCTCGGGGATAAACAGACAATTAGCCCAGGTGAATAAACTTGTTTGGGGGTGTTAATTACATGCTTAACGTAAACAAAGGGCCGCGTTAAATAAAGTGATTTAACAGGGGCTTATGCGCACCACATTTTAGTCCTTACGTTCCGACACCCCCTCCGTAATTTCCGCATTGCCTGCAAGCACAGATTTCCAAGTAATCTTTTTTTTTAAGCACGCAAAACGCAGCAGTCGTGTAAGGTGATCGGGTTAAACACCTGGAGACGCTAGCCTTTCAGGATATTCAGCATGCAGGGGCCTCTTCGAAATGCCGGCCGGGCGAGAGTGGATTAGAGCCGGAATATGCGGTCAGCATTTCAATACAGGTTATTTCCAGTCCAAGAAGCTTTCCAAAGCGACCAATTCAAGTGGCCCTTGGAGTTGCTTCACTGAAGTTTCAGATGACAGGGAAGCAAACGAGTGTGATATTGGAGAAAAATAAAACTCAACCACTCCTGTACGACACAACCCCTCCTCGATTTCCTTATCCCAATCTGAGTAAATCTGTACTATCTCATTGACAGGTAAACACCAATAACCAATAAGACAGGGAAATCAAATGGCCAGATTGCAAAAATGGCATTAAGCGTGGATATGCTCTGCGGTCATGCCCCACCATAAAGCTGTGTTGGAATGCAAAAAAAAAACCTTGAATTAGCTTAATCTAGCGAAGGTCAACACAAGGCGTTGGCTTAAAGTTTAGATGCTGCATGTCTTTTGGGTTAATAACAGGTCTTACAGTGTGACGGTTGTTCTTAGTCAACTGAACACGAGTTTCCAATGTATTTCCAGCTTAAAGACAAAGCTGATGCAGCGGCTCACCCTGTAAAAAAAGAAAAGAAATTTATATTTCACAATTTTCACTGGAATATATTGAGAGATATTTAAATTAGCGGTTTGCCTCGTATAGAAGTTATTTCACTTATCGCCTGTTCACGCAAGGGGCAGCAGCTTAGTGTTTTGCCTTAAAAAGCACACTGGAGCCAGCAGAGGGATGCTGAGCTAGCATCAGCAGCAACTGTATCTGCGCGGATGACAGCCAAATCTGTTTCATGAAGAAAAAAAACGTCCTAATTTATTTTTGTGGGCTTCAAGGAAACACAAACATTAAGGTTTATAGCTACCTAACTTACAACATAGCACATTCAGGAGAAAGCATGTTAAAAAAATGAACTTGCCAGAAAACATGAAAAAGAATGGACATTCATACCGACAGATGTATAGAGATTATGTTCATATAGCCTAGTGAGTGTACGCGCACCGTGTTGTAGACTCCGTTTCAAATCCTTCATTTAAATGTGGATTCCCTGTGCACGACTGTCACCCCCCTCCTCCAAGCAGCTGCCACCCCTGCCTTCTCTTTACTACATATCTTCTTTAGCTTTAACGAGTCTCGTTAAGATCGCAATAATATTCCACCCACTAATTGCTCATTCCATTCAACAAATAGGCTGAGCCTCGGCTTCTGCTTCAGGAGGGAGGGCGGTGTTCAGATCGGACTTCCTGATATCCCCCCCTCCCCGCGCGAACAGCACAAGTGGTGAAAGCCACTACGTACTGGCTAATGATTGGCACGCTTGACAGTGATTGGCAGGGCTGCCATGACAACCCCACAACGACACCAAGAAGACCAATAGAAAAGCGAAACAAAATATTTCAATGCTACACTCACGCGTGGATTTTTAGGGGGAGATATTATGAGGCTGGTGTCATTAGGCGATAGCTATTGAATCATTCAATCTTGCACTCGTCCGTTCCTCTTTTTTTCTTTGCTAATTTTCTCTCTCTCAGGTCATTTCCATGGTTTTCAGATCTCCTTTAGAGCTCTATCCCTCCCATTTCTTCCTGCCCAACTTCGCTGATCGGCCCTTGCTCGTGGCGAGCAGCGCGCCCAGCGCCCGGTCTCCCGAAGACTTGTCCATGTTTCAGCTACCGACCCTCAACTTCTCCGCGGAGCAGGTGGCGAGCGTCTGCGAGACGCTTGAAGAAACCGGCGACATCGAGCGACTGGGTCGCTTTCTGTGGTCGCTGCCGGTGGCGCCGGGCGCATGCGAGGCCATTAACAAACACGAGTCGATCCTGCGCGCCCGTGCTGTTGTCGCCTTCCACACGGGCAACTTCCGCGACCTCTATCATATCCTGGAAAACCACAAGTTCACCAAGGATTCGCACGGCAAGCTGCAGGCCATGTGGCTCGAGGCTCACTACCAGGAGGCCGAGAAGCTGCGAGGGCGCCCGCTCGGACCAGTCGATAAGTACAGAGTGCGCAAGAAGTTTCCGCTGCCCAGAACCATCTGGGACGGCGAGCAGAAGACGCACTGTTTCAAGGAACGGACGCGCAGTCTCTTGCGGGAGTGGTACCTGCAGGACCCGTATCCCAACCCGAGCAAGAAACGGGAATTGGCGCAGGCCACTGGACTCACTCCTACACAGGTCGGAAACTGGTTTAAAAACCGGAGGCAAAGAGACAGAGCAGCGGCAGCCAAAAACAGGTACGATTCATTTATATGGCTTATGTGCGGTTGGAGTGACAACGTTATAAAGTTTCAAAATTTCACTGCGAAATAAAGCGGTTTTTATGGCCTGTATTTATAAAGCAGTATCTTGCATTAAAAAGCAGACTGGATATTTAGCAGTGCTATATTAAAGATACAAAACCTAGAGAGTATTTATTATAAAATGTGACAGCCAGATAATGTAAGGAAAATATGTTGTAATTTAAAATAGGCTAAATAAATGAAAAATTGTAATGACAAGAAAGTAAAAATAACATTCGTGCATGGTTTGTTTCCTACCGATTTTTTTTCAACAATTAGAACAATATTTGCAATATTTAGAAATAGTTAAATGTAATCCCATTAACATTCTGTGATTAAATGTGCAGTATAGAATCCCCTTTACAGTTAAGTTGGCTACCAGGTTTGTAGCATAATAGCCGATTAAAATAGCCCTTAAATGAAATATTATTAGTCTCAAGTATCCGACAGTGCTCCTAACAATACCTTAAATATGATTAGCACTTTCATGACATCTTGTCTACTCTAACGGATTACACATCATTTTATTTCAAATCATAGTCCCGTGCTAAGACTTCACATTTTGTGTGACACAACAGCATATATAGCCTACACTGTAAATGTATTTTGTAAACACATTTACAAACGACAAGGTCAATTCCACCCGGCACAGACAGATTATATTTTGCCTTGTCAGTCATACTACATATGATAACGATAATTATTAAGAATGGATAGCTTTTATATAGTATAAAATTGTGACCTGCGCTTAATTTAACCGTAATCTCACTCAGCATTTGGATAATTTTTTTTTGCTGTGTTTTTGCTGCTTTTTTTTGTAAATCTAAGTGCTAATTTGGTAAACAAACAATTCAGAAGCTGAAGATGAATATTTAAATCTAATCTGACATTTAGATTGGTAAATATGTTTTGTTAGGAAAATATGAACCAGATGCGATTTATAAACAGTGATAAAATATAGGAAGCATGATTTTTGTTTGTTTGTTTGTTTGGTTTGCCAAGATTGTTAAAACTGGATTAGTTGAAATTGCATTTTGTTCTAGCCAAAATGGCATAGAAGAAGGCTGAAGGGTTAGTATTGATCAAATTAAGGCAACAGTGTTTTTAGGCGATTTTAGGCTAAGCTTGGCTAACAGTAGTGTGCTTCCAGTAGGTGTAGCTACTGTAGGCCTGTTTCAAACTTGGTTGAAGAATTGTATCAGTTCGAAGGGGTGGTCAAGCTGCTAATCATAGACGGATATTGAACTTGGTATTTATTTAGTAGTTATGAAGAAATATTTCATGCTCAGGTGAGATCTCATTCTGTCTCTCTTTCCCTCCTCTAGGCTACAGCACCAAGCCATAGGACAGAACGGCATGCGCTCTCTATCTGAATGCACTCCGCATAGTTCGGCGGAGTCGCCGTGCACCGCCGCCAGTCCCACCACCAGCGTCTCGAGCGTGACGGAGCGCGCCGACATGGCCACGTCCATCCTCTCCGTAACGTCCAGTGACTCCGAATGCGACGTATGATACGCAAATAAAAGAGAGAGAAATATTTGCAGGGAATACGGACCTGAATAAACATTATGAAATATCGGGGAAAACAAAAAGGACCATAATTATTCAGAGAGAAAGAGAAAAAGAAAACAAAAATATAAAAGCACGTCTTTTTTTCAAGCGCTTTCAACGGGACCCACGCCTTTCCCCTACCCCCATCACTTGCATGAAATATCGATAGCTTTTTTTTTTATACGCAGGAAATAACCTTTCGCTCGCTGTTTTCTGCCAGGATGACCGAGAAGAGGAAATTTCCACAATCCGGTGTTCATCGTCTTTTTTTTTTTAATTGTTTTTAATTCGAGTGGTAATGCACAGCGCAGCCAGGATGCAATCCTTCTTCTTTTAGTTTCATCAGACAATCATTTGAGTCGTAAGCACCTTTTTTTTCACTGCTGTCACTGCCTGTGTGGGGTACTGGTCAAATGTGGAACTGTATCAGATTTTTTATTTTTATTTCGAGATTTTATATTGAATTATGCCTATATCCTAAATAATGCGATCATTCTCCCAGTTTGTAATATATGTGTAGAAAGATGGCTGTATATAATATTGCTCTACGTCTCCGTTGTCTTTTCTATTCCTGGTTACTTTTCTTGAATTGGTGTTCATAACTATTTGTCAGAACGTAATTATTAAGCGCTCTAGACGTTTTGTTTCTCTGTTTTAATTGAGTCCAATGGTTTCTGTCGAAATTTATGCAGAAGAAGCGTAACCATGAAGATGTGAAATATAATCGACTGTTCAAGGGAAATTTTCATGTTTAACCTCGAGCGCTTAATTATTCAATGTTACTTTCTTGCGTGTTTATGTTAATGTATACATTTCTAAGCTAAAATACAGTATTCCATTTTATAATTATGAATTCCATTTTTGATTTCCTTGCCTGTCAGCCACCAGGCACAGTGATAACACTCACTTTGCAAGTGTCAAAGACGTTCGTTGTTATTAATTGGGAAAAGCCTTTATACGTTGTAGCCTATATTTTCCACTAACGTCTACATTCTGGACAAAAGAATTCATATGGACATCTATGAAATACGAACCGGGAAGCTTTCAGGATACGAAAACTCGCTCTCCTTTTGCCCATAGTCACTAATGAACACAAAAATTAAGTAAACGCACCATTAAATGGACTAATTATGAAGGACTCCTCCCCTGGCCCAATCTCCTATTGTAGCCACAGTGAAAGGGCTTTTCATCCAAACCGAGAAGCAGCACGGGGAGAAAAGCGTTCCCCGGGCCCAGCTCACCCTATCAGCCCATTCACACCTCATATCAACCACGAAGAAAACTTGCTATAAAGGTTTTTATTTGGATAGTGGGATACAGTTTACAGCTTACCTTAAAAACAGTTAAAGCAGCATAGAAGCAAACACACACACATGCACACACGTACACACACACATATGCACACGCGTACACGCACACACGAAGCAGGAAGCATGCAGTTGCTTCCCCCCTGCAAAATCACCCCTACAAATAATATCTACATATGTCAGCATAGCCTACGATGTCCCAATGATTATTCGTAAATTCTTCTCTTCGTATCCATTGTTCTTTGCCAGTGGATATTTTCTCGACATTTTAAGGCTGTGCTATAAATGTGAACGGGCAACCAAATGTCACTTCACTTAGTGTTTTCCCCAAACTCTCAAATACCTGATCATTGCTCTCAATGCTAACCTATTACTCCACACACTCCAGCGAATTTACAGCAGTACGTGAATTATTTACAATAAAACATGCGTTTTATTCTACATCCAGCATGACAGTGAGTGAGTGTGAGCAGTTAATTTTTGAGTGTGCCACATTCATTTTATGGCCGTAGGTGAAAGTATTCGGGCCATAACAATAATCTTAATAATACTTCATTTTTGTTTAAACAGTTGACTCCACTCGGGGGGAAACGGTCATTCATTTATTTATTTATTTATTATTATTTATTTATTTATTTATTTGACCTGTGGAACATTACCATACACGCAAACAAAGATAACCTATCAAAGGCGCACGTGAAAAATTTGGTTGGTTTGTCTCGCAGTTTTGATAGTAATTCGTTGACACATGAAAGCCTGATAGTATTTTTCCCCTCTTGATTAAGTTGTACAAAAGACGCTCAGACCGCTTAAATATTCAATGATCAATCTTTATTTCAGGGATTGCTATATATGGCATGTGTAAAGTTCACAGAAAAGACTGTGCTTTAAAAACTCCTGCCTCATGTTTGAGCTCGGGGTAACGTTTAAGCCTGTAGCACGAATATGAGACAAGTGCAATAACAATAGACTACCATGTTTTTGCCCAACCCATGGGCTGGGTTTGTCTGTAGGCCTATAGTTAATAGTTCGTGTGGCAAAAAAGCGTGCAGAATAGATTATTTGTCATGTTCCCATAACCTTACTAGCACAGAGACAAATGAGCCCAATCGGGTTGCGGGCTGCAGTAAGAAAAGATCGCACTGCCCTGTTTTTCCCCCTCTAAATTCGTCGGTTAAGTGAACACAACTTTTCTATTCGTGTGTATTCATGCAGCTCTCATTGAGCCACAGTTCCCCCTGACCCGGACTGAACGCACAGAGATAAGATGCAGAACAGTCAGAGCTTTGGCAAGGGGGGAAAAAAAGTACCCCAGTCCCCTATTTGTAGCAAAAGCTTCCAGAGAGGAGATATTTCTGAACCTAGAGCTGCTACACTAAGTTTGTAAAGACGGCGTTTAAATACACCGCGCGTGTAACAGGGTCTGTAGAAGACATCGATGCCCAAAAGACAGCATTTGTTAACCATTTACAAGGTAATCATTTGAAACGTCAAGGAATGGTTGTCGGGTGCTTCATTTAACGCACAAAACGGTATAAAATTCATAGTCAAAACGCAAAAAAAATAACTAATAGTTAAGAAACACACATATAAACAAGTACATTCAGCATAAAGTTTGTTATATTTATTTTAAACAGTGAGATGAAGCAACTTGAAAATACTTTTATCTGGTCACATCCTATTTGTCCATCCTATTTATAATAATTTATTTGAATAATTTAACTGTGCCTACAGGTGTTTTAATACTGAAAAATTAAGCGAAGCTGGACTCCTAGTCAGCTTACTGTTAAATAGCCAATACATACAGCAAGCTAAAAGGCAAAACAAACAAACAAAAAACCCAAAGAGCAGAAAATTCAGCTAACATTTCGTTAGGTTATTTTTGGCGTAAAAACAGCAGTGGCTTTTGATTGACGTAGTTGCAACGTGTTTACTTTCATATCAGGATACGACTTTAATCCTAACAGCCTATTTTAATTCCTGTAACTGTAAAAATAACTTCTGGTCTACTTCTTAAGATTGAAACATGTTGTTTGTCTGACATTAACTTGGAATTAGATTAAAACTCAAAAAGTGAAGTGTAGCTCAGTGGTTAAGACGTTGGACTGCTGACCGGAAGGTCGTGAGTTCACACCCCACTCCTGCTAAGCTGCCCCTGCTGGCCCTTGTGTAAGGCCCCCTAACCCTCAACTGCTCAGTTGTATAAATGAGATAAATGTAATTCAGTCTGGATAAAGGGCATATGCCAAATTCTGGAAATGTAAATCCTTGCAAATTGTTGCTCCAATTAATTTTTTTAGAGTGTGCCAAATACGGATTTTTAAAAATGAGTAATTAAGAAATTATTCCTCTAGGACACCTTTTCTGTCCCCTGTGAGACACACACTTGTGAGAGACACATGAGATGGAACCTGACCGAATCCTGAGACTGACATTGTTAAAGCTGCAGTCGCGTCCGTCTTGAACTCTGCCGAGCTTTAAAGCAGACGGGATTAAAATCAACTACAGGTTAATTCTATTAGTGCGGTAATTCCACCATCACAACCTGCGCTACAGCATACAAGATCAGCAGTGCATGTATAACACCTATCAGCCAGTTACAAACTGGATCCAGTCAGGCGCGGGATGTGCAACTTTAAAGTATTTTCAAATATTTCATACGGGACAACTGATTTGGCCAGATTCCCATCAGAGAAAACTTTAGCTGGTTTACCCAGCCGCATTCTCTCTCTCTCTCTCTCTCTCTCTCTCTCTCTCTCTCTCTCTCTCTCTCTCATACACATACACACACACGTTTGTATTGCTATGCTTGTGATGACTATCCATTGACATAATTAATTAATCAACTAAATAATTAATACTAAACCTAACCTTAACCTCAGTAAAAACAAGGCAACTTTTCGGCTCTTTAATATTATTATTATTATTATTATTATTATTATTATTATTATTATTATTAGTTAAAAACTACAACGTAAAACCCACTTTCGTTATGGGGACAAGCAAAATGTCCCAATAAGGTCCTTGTGTGGACAT
>JAOUQY010000042.1:10099458-10122459 GCA_028566355.1 Doras micropoeus | reverse complement strand
TACTAGAGGTGCTACTTTGATGTTTCATGACTGACCCCTCCATCACAGGCTGCCAGCATTTCATATTGTTCCTCCTCTCCAATTCCAGTCTAAAATCTGCCCCCGCACTGAGTATGAATGATAAATCCAAATGTGCACATTGAATTCATATGCACTTTCCAACAGTGGTCCCTTGTTCTTTTAGTCCAGCAGAAACATAATAAGATAATAAGCGCAGGCATTCCAACTTAAATTTACCTGCAATACCTGCAAAGTGGGAAGATTAATCAGAGATGTGTTTGTATGTGGAAATATTCTTCAGATACTTTTTTTTGTGACCATATGTCCTTCATGTCAGCTGAAATTCTACAGTTACAGTGAGGGTTAGTGTGAAAGATGGACAAGCTGCATAATAGGAGGCCTTGGGGCTTTTTAAGCAGATCTCCCCGTATTGTGTTACCATCAATAAATTCAAACTCTGCGATTGTGCTGACATAAATTAGGGGCCCCATTCTCCTCTAACTGTTCCTCCAAAGGTGTCATTGTGCTGAGCCACATTTACTAGTCTCTCCACACTATAGATATACTGCAATTAGATGTCTCTTTCTCCAGGAATGCCTGCTCTCCTTGGGTCTCTGATATCAAAAGGCTCTTAAACTTCTTATTCCCCGCAAGCTGGCATTACACTGGAGCTTGGCAGATTTGATAATTCTGTGAACACTTGAGGAAGTTAGGTTTTAGTAGACTTGTGAGCGTTTGTGCCATCCAGTGTGTCATTTCCTCATTGGTCCTGTTTTACAGGCCGTAAACAGATAAAAGAAAGATATACAGATAAAGAAAGATGTCCAGATAAAAGAAAGTCAGGTTGGATTTGTAAGTTAAATAATTATTGTGCATATTCTGGCTTTTTAAGAAGAAATCAGAACAGACTGCACTGACTACTTGGTTAAATTTCCAAAAGGTTCAAACTGTTTTCTTGCCATATTTTCATATCATGAGGGGTAAAATTAGCACTTTCTTTCTTGCGTATGTCAGCATATTTCCACTCTCTTAGTCCCATCCAGTCTGGTTTATAATTTAATCCTTTTGAGTTACTTTGAGTGGGAAAGGAACAGTTCAATAAGGAAGGTGTTAATGGGCAGATCTAAAAGGTATGGTCAATGTTAATTTGATGTGACAAAGCCGTCAGACATTTTTCACCTTTCAGATTTGAATCCTGTTTGTGTTGCATTTGTTAAGGCTAATCTAATCTATCTAATTTGTTGAGTATACATAGTAGATTTTTTAAAAACATGATTATATGCAGCCACAGAATGGCCCTGCACAGTCCTCGGTGATAATCAAACAGGATAGAGCGAGAATCAGGCCTCCACAAGAAATATTCAAACACCCATCCTTCTTGCTCATCTTTAAAATATGGGTGGAGTGGAGAAGAATCTGGCTCTTTGCCAGTTCTTAGAGCAACAGCCTAGCCAGAGGACATGAGCACCCTGGCTGACTCTGTATGTATCAGGGCACCGGAAGATGTGGATGGCTGCAAGCGGGTGGGAAAAAGAGAGGCACATGGAGGATCACAGACAAGGTCAGGCAGACAACAGAGGAACAGGAAACGACACACGATCTTCTCTTTTGGCAGTTGCAACCAAAGCGGGCTTCCCCGCTGACTGACGGATAAGCAGGAGAAAGCTGACTTTGTTGAAGTCTGAATATCAACATATACATTTTTTTACTAAACACAAAGTCAGATCAATGGTTTGTGATTGGTGCGAGTAGCTGGATTTTCAGGTGGCTCATTTGCAGATGAAGATGGTCTTAGTGGTCAGCCAGGTTCAATTTAGAATTGCTACACAACACAATTAACAGCCTTTTGTTAAAAAGAGGGACACAATGAAGACAGGATGAAACGGAAGCACTTCCATGCATCATTATTTTCCAATTCAAAGCCCTATTTTAATAAAGTAAAAAAAAAAAAAGAAAGGTGGAAACTGGTGATATCTAATAATGATACTGCGCAAGTTATTGAATAGCCTTGGATAATATGATCTGTTCACCTTTTACACCCACAAGCGCACAACACAATTTGTGAGAAGGTGAGAGAAAAACAGTGTGTCGGGTCTTAGTCCCGGCCTGTAGGGGCATCATACTGACACAAATCCGAAGAGCTCAGAGCTGTTGTGACATGCGCAAGATTGATGGGTAAAACGAAACCATCCGGTAATAAAAGAAACCTCTGAGAAACAAAAAGCAGGATTTTAAAATCTCCTGTCAATGCAGAAACATTGATCCCTCTGGACGTCAACCAAAGTATGAGCATAAAGCCCGAAAAAAAAATGTCATGAAGGGATTAAGCAGTGAAAGTTACTGCATGAATGGTTGCTTTATGGGAGCTGGTCATCTGGAGAACGGACAATACTCTACAGGATTATGAAGCAGAACAAGTTTACTGTTCAGGACTGTAAAATTCAGCTCTGGAATCAATCTGGGATGATTCCGAGTCACCCCATGCTATTTTACTGTCTCTCTGTTTCTGCGGCTTTATCAGGGAAGGAACGATACATTTTTGTGCTGTACCTGCTCACAAGCACTTTAGCAGAAATGTGGTAATATTATATCTGTAATAAATTACCGAGAGCATGTAAGGCCCCTCACCCCAGCCTGCCAGACTCTTGATTATCTTTCTTTATAGAAATAGCATCGCTTATATACTATTATTAGAACCTGGTAGTCTTCCTATGAAAATTGCACACTATTTACTTATCAGCATAAGGTATATTGACCTATGTAGATAATGGTATAAACTTAATACACATGCACATGCCATAGATAATGAATCGTGTCTTGATGTACATGGTTAAACAAGAACAATAGAAATGATGTGATGCCAAACAGAAACTGATTTTTTTTTTTACATTCTCACTTAATATCTCTCTCTCTCTCTCCCTCCTCGTCTCATACTTACAAACATGCATACATACACACAGATGTCTCATTGTTCCTCCGAGGCAAGCTCGGTGTGCTTAATTAAAGTCAAACTGCGGGAATGTCCCCGCAGCGCTCACTGCAGTGTGGCTCAGTTCAGTATGCGGCTCAGAGCTCCCACTTCTCTCTCTACCTCCTCCAGTGTCTGGACTCTGTCTTTTGTCAACTTGTTCAGGAAATCGAAACTGCCCCCACTGCACTTACTCTTCTATAGCGTGCTTCCTAAAGCTAGTCTTTGCATCGATGCAGCTAGTGTGTACGTATGTTCGTAAACATCCATGGCTCTTTTTCGGTTTCTGATCCCTTAGCACTTATAGCTACGAAAAAAATATAAGACACAATTATACACAATTTCATTTACATGCTAGTAATTCAGTTCACAGAGCAGGTGCTTCCATGGCATCATCTCAGACCGAGGCAAGAAATAAACAAAAGGGATGGCTGTCACCGTGTCTTTCATACCATTAATGCATCAGATGGTCTACATCAGGGTCAAACCAAACCATGTCTGATGCTAAAGGTTATCTATCAGCTTATGTTTAGCTTGAGTGACAGGCAAAATGAGTGAACAGGGGCACTCATAAAGGCATCAGAGTCATAACAGACAGACCCTGTGCTGCTCTTTTAGTCTGTACTAAGCTAAGCTTCAGATAGGACGCTACCTATGCTGTTTTTCCACCCCACTTTGACATTTAATATGTAAAAGACCTGTTTAAAATACGAGGCATAACGATTTAATTCCCGGAATGCACCTGTAAAAAAAGACAAACATTCAGAACCGTACATTAGTGGCTGCTGGCACCTTCGAAGTAGTCCCTTTGTGCATCCATACACTGGTTTAGACTGTATTCCCATTTTCTGGAAACAGCCTTGGAACTCGTTTTCTGGAATACACTTGAGCTCCTTTATTACATCATGCTGAATATCAGAAATGTCAGAAAATCTTTGTCCTTTAATTTTGGGAACAGCCAGAAATCACAGGCGGTGAATAAGCAGGATGATCTAATTCAGCAATTGATTTTTTGGACAGAAACTCTTTGACAAAAACACTCATTTCCGCAAAGTTCACATGCAGATCTCTATTACTTTTGCAATAGCCAAGCAGCAAATGGCTCCATTGGCTTGAGGTCTGTGCATGCATTTGTTTAAACAACTAGTGATTACTAGTGTTGTTCCAGACAAATCACCAAACAGATGACACTATGAGGCCATTCCAGGACTTAAATTGCCACACATTGTACATCTTAGATTATTAGATGCATGTCAGCTTGTTCTTTATTACTGTACATATACCCACAGGCAACAAACAAATTATGAAGAATATATTCTGCCATGGCTTAGATCCACTTGTGCTTTAAGAGTGACAGGTCAGTGCAAATCAATGCAAACTTATTCTGGCTAATCACCTTTATCTTATGATGAAACTGATAGGAGTAGTCTCTTCCAGGATGACTCAATCCTCATGGCACAAGGACATGAAAATGGTGTAACACAGCTAACCACCTATGGGAGAATTTGGAGATGATGTTAGACAGCACTCTCCACCACCAACATCAAAAAATCAACTGGAATGGTGTATGTATTGTGCTCATCTCTCCAGTACAGTTCCAGAGACTTGTAGAATTTATGCCGAAGCTCGAAGCTGATCTGATGGCTCGTGTTAGCCCAACACCTTATTAAACATTTTATCTAGTTTTGTTGTTTTAATTTGTCACCAATTTTTATACACCTCAAGCTTCAGTGCATCTTGGTCTTCTGTGCATCAGTCACTTCATTCAACAGTGTTCTACTACCCATACCTGTACAGAATACCCTTTATCTGAACTCTGGCTCTGCTTAACAATATGACCTGCTAGCCAGCAGCTGTTTAGTCCCCCATGGCTACGGCTACTGCAACACTTATTAGACTGGACATTAACAAGGCCAAGTACCAGCCGAATACCATGTAACATGGACAAGCAAGGTGTTGAAATCATTAATTTTAATGAGGAGAGGCAATAATAATCTCATCAGACCACTTCTTCATGGGTGCTGCACTCCCCTGTCTTCACATAGGACTGCAGGGAGAGAGATAAAACTCTCAAACCATGAAGATAAAACAGCTTGGACTCATTTCATATTAGTATTAGTTTAAGCTCCATTACCAGGACCTGCTGTGCCAAGCAAGGAATCTTTAACTCCTCAATCTGGTGACCATCGGAATTTTAATTGTCTGAGACAAAAGAGGTTTTAATTTTTCCGCAGCCCATCTATCTTTCTGCCTTGTCTTTCCTTTGCATGCCCCTTCCCCTCTCTTCCACGGAACAATAAAATAGTCTAGGTTTAAGTTATGGCGAGTGTTTGAAGTGCTGGAGTCGCCTGTAAATTTGGCAGGCACCTTTGGGAGCTGCTCACAGTGGGGGCTGCTGCACCACTATTTCATAGCCAGTGTGATTTGTGGCTCTCTGCGTCCCTCTCACTAAGGCCCCATAAATCAAAACTGATGGTGCTGTCGTTAGGGGCCTAGGGGCCCTGCCAAGAGTGCCCAAGGGCCACTTCTCATGGACTAACGCTTCCAGCCATTTCACTGGTCGTCACATTTCACAGGCCTGAACCTGCCCAAATGGACTGACCTCAGCTATCAAACCCAAGTTTCAACTCCCTTTACCCCCAAGCACAGGGCTGGCTTTCCTCATACTACCTATGCCCACACACTCATCCAGGCTCAGTTTTCCGCAGCCTTCACTGGTCAGAACTGCTTGTCCTACACACTCATAAAAAGTGTATTTGCATTACGTTATAAAAGGCTTCTGCAGCAAATGCACTATTTCATGGGTCTGAAAGAAAAGAAAATGTCAGTGGGAGAATAAAAGTGATTTATGGGTTCCAGCTTGAAAAAGTACAGCAACAAGTATTCGATAAAATGAAAAAAAGGCAGTGACTGAGGAAAGCTAGAGAGAATGAGAGAAGGGAAAGTGCCCAGGAGGTCCATGCATGATCTTGTCTTTTTTTTCGTCAGGCTTGAGGCTTCTTGCTGTAGACACCTGTGCGCGTCTTATGTTTCAGTGAGTGTCTGAAAAACAAGCACTTGGCTCCGATCTCTTAATCCGCGTGGCTCCATGAAACATGGTCACATGATATGGGCAGGCCAATGATGATGGTGGGCTTCGGTGGTGGGTGTGTGTGTGGGGAGGGGAATGCAAGCTTAATCTTTTCTAATTCAAATCAAGGAGGTCCCCAGTGGAGTACGGGGATGATACCCTATCCGCTGCAATCAGGCCGACCTCCACTTCGGCCGGGCTCTAAATGATTAATGGAGCTGCCTTCCCACCTGTTACCATGGCAACGGGTAACCCGATAGCCCACAGGAATTTGTCTGCCCTCCCAAGTGTGCGCCAAGGGAGGAGGACGAGAAGGAGGGAGAAAGAATGAGAAAGAGCGAAAGCAAGAAAAAGGAGCAAGGGGAGAGGGAGAAAGTGTAGCGTGTACTCTGTATGAAATTGCTGAAGAGTGAGAGATGGGCTAGAGTAAAGTCCATTAAGCCCATATTTCACCATGACGGGAGTAAAGTGAGCAATTTCAACAAGACAGACAGTGCAGGTGTATATAGGAATTTTACACTTTATGTTAGACTTTATGTGTGTGATGAACTGCGGTCTCTACCATAGCACAGAGACCCACCTAACCAACAAAAAAGGTACCATACCTCTTCACTGTATTCTTTTCAAAAGCTGTTGTGCTTTCTATTGATGCAGCACCTTGCTATAAATACTACTCCTCTTTGTCTTTGTCTGGGTATACTCACATCCCCAGCAGATGAAGTGGCAAGTCCTATGGGATCTTTCTGGTTTCCAATAGCAGACAAGCATTCTGACACAAAGGACGTGATGAGGGAATCCATGTTAATGAGGTGGGACCTCTTATACTTAAGTGGCCCAGGCTGGTTAAGAGGCTACATGGGGAATAGATAGATAGATATTGATAGCTACTCAAGGCCTTCATTGATTTGGCCATCGTGTTCATTTGGAGGGCCTTTGTAGAGGTGTCCGTGTTACCTTAAGACCATGGCGAGTTGTTCAGTGTGCCTTGTTTTACCCACAATCTGGGCTTCAAAAGACCTGCTTTTCATTTAACCTTATTACTGCTTCTACTGCCAAGATAATTTGTTGGTAATATGAGAAGTAAGCACACTAGCTAATGCAGATGGTGGTGAAACGCAACATAGTGCAATTATTTACCTAGGAAGAGGATCATGTAGGCCTTAACAGTTTAAACAAGAGTTCTTTTCTCCTAAACATCTATTTTTCTCTTTAGGTTTTTCTTTTTCAAAACCACATCATTTAGTCTTGGGCTGACAGGGTTGCCAACTGTCACGCTTTCAAGCTTTGCGGCCTTGCCTTATTCTTTCATGTCAAACAATGAACACTGCAATAAAAGACAGAATACCTTTTTAACAGTGTGAACCGAGATTGGCTTTTTTTGCTAGTTGTCTCCATTACAGTTCTGGGAGCAGAAGCTTATATTCATATTATTAATTAGCTTACACTGTGAAAGTGCAAGTCCATTAAGTGAGATATGTCTAATACAGTCTTTGAAATGCTCTGAGCCTTTTCTGAAAATTGCCAACCCTGAGAGCTGTGTGTGTGTGTGTGTGTGTGTGTGTGTGTGTGTGTGTGTGTGTGTGACCATGTTTTTACATCGTTGTGGGGAAGAAATGTCCCCATATGGATAGGAATAATTATATTTTTGACCTTGTGGGGATTTTGCTGGTCCTCATAAGGAAAGTGAGTTTTTTTGTTACAAACATAATAAAAATAAAAGTGCCAAAATGTTGCATTTTCATTACTGAGGTTAAGATTAGGGTTAGGGATAGCATTAATTAGCTGCATTAATAATTATGTGAGTGGAAAGTCCTCACAAGTATAGCAAGACAAACTCTGTGTGTGTGCATGTGTGTGTGTGTGTGTGTGTGTGTGTGTGTGTGTGTGTGTGTGGAGGAGTATCTGGTATCAGGGTCGTTGTGGTGGCTAAAGGTGGAATCAGCTGCTTGGTTTTCACAGGAAACCACATAGACAGAAAATGCTACATGCTGCCCTGTATTGAAATACCATCTCTCTGTGTGTATGTGTGTATTAGAATACCATGTGTCTCGTTGTTCACGCTATTACCTAAGGTAACTGTATACACAAAGTAGCTTCTCCCACAACATCTTGTCAGTCATTAATACAGCCACAGCTTTGGCTTTTGTCTTGCCAATGCGGCTGCACAAATGAGGGAACCAGACAAAAAAAAGCAGTTGTATCCTCTTGAACACTGTGTCAGACGCTGTAACTTTGCAAATACCATCTAGGACGGCAAAAAGTTGCACAACAGATTGCACACATTATTGCCATGTCCGCTGGTATATACATTTGCGGAAAGCTAATAGTTATTGGGAAACTATTTTCTAGTGAATGGGCTTGGGAAACGCTTGTGTGTGTAAGCAGATGTGAGTGCGTGAGCTGCTTAAATCCAGAATGTGCATGAACGGCGCTGACTGAGTGTTGCACTGGGGGTATCGATGACAAGCCCATAGAGCAGATCTACGTCAATCCTCTGCGGCTTTGGGTCTTGGTGGCCCTCAGACTCCAGTTTCCATTGCTTGCTCTCCATTCTCACACAGAAGACATAAACGCACCGAGACTCACAAACACTGCAGTCTGTTTCTGCTCCTATTCCGCAGTATCTCTCAGCAAACCTACCAAAAGAACAACCTGAATGCAACAACTGGATCCCTTCGTGGTCTTGTATAAACAAGCAGTTAAAAGTGTAATATTAGTACATATTTTTCTTAAGACTCTTGTACAGTTAGCTAATAACCATATTAGTCATACAATATCATCCATGTTTTCTGGCTATCAACACCCTGAAAATGTTAGTAACCCATTTTACCCTATTAGATCATTGCTGCTGAATCAATCAGGTCCTAGGTCCAATTAGAGAGCTTATAAATCCTCATTAAGGAGACTTAGGTGTCAAGACTAATCTCGTGGTTTGTCTTTTACTATCTCACACGATTAAACATTCCCTTACGCTATACCATTTGTTTCCATGAACAAGCACTGTGCTGTGAGTAGACTTATTGTAGTTAATCATTGTGGAACTAGGAAAGTACTTAAGCAAATACTTAAGGTCAGTGAAGAACTGTGTGCATTCGGAGACAATTTGTGGCATCCTTGTAAACAAGACTACTGCATACTGAAGTACCAAAAAAACTGGTACTATGCAAAATATATATAGTAAATAAATATATAGGCTAGGCTATACTAGCCTATGCAAAATACGTAGCAATGCCACCAATGTGCATCATTGGTTGTATCTGCCAGTGCGTATATAAAGCGATAAGACATTTATGGAAGCTTCTAGAGTTGTTTCCACCATGAGAATTGCAAGTTATCATGATTTTGCGGTTTTTAACACGGTTTAACAGTTGGAGCTTGTGAGATGGGTTACAGCATTTCGGAGGTAGAAGCAAAGTTTGGATTTTCACGTATGAGCATTTCTAGGGTGTACAGTGACTACAAGTATTCTGGAAAAAACAGAATGTGTGACTCTGTGTGAACGTGATCAGCATCGACTGGCAAGAATCTTTTCATGCGATAGACATGCAACTCTGCCTCAAGTAACATCGGAATTCAATTCTGGGCCCTCAATAAACATCAGTGTGAGGACTGTGCAAGGTTTCCTCCAGGATCCCATAGTGGACCTACCAAATATTTACCAGTTTTTCTGGTACTTCAGTGTATATGAGCTAGGTCTGAATACTAGTGTGCAGGACTAATTCATTATGTCAGCTTAAGTTAAAGATCATTTTGACTCTGGATCTTCTCCAGAGCTGTAACCCATCAAGACCTAAATAACTGTTTTAATAACAATACTGTTTCACAACCCAGTTCAAAAAAAGCACAACGGACACTCCATCTCAGTCAACAGCTGGATTTTAAATAGAGCAGCAGTATCAAAGGGCAAAGCGCTTTCTGGGCCTGATGTTAAGGCGGCTGGACAGTAGAGACTGAAGGGGTTAGTCTAATCACATTTCATGATTAATGAGCAGAGGAAATGGGGTCATGTTGTATTAAGAAAATGTGTGTTTAAACCCAAAACCGGCTCAGAGCAGCAGACTAATGCATCTGTTATCGACTGGACACCTGAGAGCGAGAGGCTGTTAGAGTGCTCCCAGCGGCCTGTATGGCCATCCATCCTCACCAAGCGCTCCCCTTTTCCCTCTCCTTGACTGTCCCTCTCCCCCTTTTCGTTCCTTCATTTATCCTCTTTTTTTATCATCTTCTTGAACAAACGTTTGTCAATGTTCTACTTTAGTTTAAATCTCCCTTTTCGTTTATCAATCCCTTCTCTGTTCTTCTACTGTTTCCTGTACGTTCTCACTTTCCATCCCTCACTTCCCTCCAGTCGTTCTCACACTCTCTCATTTATTTCGATTAACCAATAGGCTGTGTGTGTGTGTGTGTGTGTGTGTGTAGGTGTGTAGGTGTGTGTGCACTAAGTAAGTTTCTGGCAAATCCATAACTCAATCCACCTTGAATCCCCTTACGGAAGAGGAACCTGATCCACATGGCTTGTTGGGGATACAGAACCATAGCCTCAGGGCTTCAGTGAGTTTCATCCTTGCTAGAACTTCCGGCACACTCTCGTCTTGTATCAACAGACTAGTAAGCCTTACAAATATCCAGCTTAAGCAAGTTGCAGTCCATTTCAGTAATATTGGCACCCTTCATGAAAGTGAATAACACGTGCATGAATGTACATTTTTTTTTGGCTTCCTTATATAAATACGCCAGAGCACTGTACAGCCTTATTTTAACACAATATTATTTTTTATTCTGCAAGTACTGCAACTGTCTTGCAGAACACCGGTTTCAAAATGATCAGCATCCCTAGAGTGAGTACGGTATATGGTGAAGGATCCTCTGGAGAAAAATAACACCACTGAGCCTCTTCCTGTAATGGCTAACAAAGCTGAAATCACTTGCAGAGGATTTCGGATATCCCTTCATGCCGAACGTTTTACACTGCTGTATATTTGCAGACTTGTGGATGTGGACTTCACTGCTCAATTCATACCAATCATTTTCTCTAAGATTTACATTTAAAGAATGGGTCGGCCGTTAAAACGCTGATTTCTGTTCAACAATTTCGTTGTTGATTTAGAATTTGGTGTTTGGAGTTGATGATCTTGTTGAAGGATCTACTGTATCTATGGCCAAGTCTGATCCTCCTGGCAGAGGCAACCAGGACGCAGGCTAAAGTGTCCTGGTACTTTACACTTTCATGATGTCATCGATCTTCACAAGTCCCTGAAACACCAGCCAGAAAACAGCCTCAGAGTATCAATGATCCTTCACGACATTTTATATCAGGGCATGGCAAAAAGTTTGAATTCTTTGGCAGTGGTAGCTCACTGGTTAAGACACTGGACTACTGATTGGAAGGTCATGAGTTCAAATCCCAGCACCGCCAAGCTGCCATTGTTGGGCCCTTGAGCAAGGCCCTTAATCCTCAACTGCTCAGTTGTATAAATGAGAAAAATGTAAGTCACTCTGGATAATGGTGTCTGCCAAATGCAAATGTAAATGTAACAACAAGACACAATTCTGTCTGAAATTCCAACAACACTTGTATGCCAAAAGTACGCCTGTATGATAACGACACTTTTTTAATTGTCACTGCTGGTGATGTACATAAAGATGTTCACTGTTGAACTGTGCAGAAGCTTTTTGTCTGTTTAGTTGGAATGCCTCTGGAATCACTGGACAGAATGGCCTTGTAGTAATATCGCCTTTAACTTTGGACAAAAACAACAAAATGTTTTGCAGAAAATGGCTTGTGGTGAGTCATAGGTCTATATAACTGATTGCATCTACAAACCTTTCCTTCATGATTACATTATATATTCTGTATCACTATAAACTACTCAGGGGCTCTTTTTTGGGGAAGTATTCATCTTTTCACTCTCTTTATGTTTTTATTTCTTTTTAATCATCTTTGACAATTGAGTAAACAAGAAAAACTATTTTCTGGAATCACTGTATGTTAATCTTTATTCTTGTGATCACTGTGACTGTTTTCAAACGTCAGTGAGGGATTTCAGAAGAGTACAGTCGTAGCCACACCACCACTTTAAGGAAAACATTGGGAAAAGGTTTAGGGAAATGTTGTGCTCCTAAAATGAATGGAAACGTCAGCAGTCGATGATCTTAAACCCTTATGCAAAGGCTATAAACAGTTTAATAATGTTGTCTAAATATCTGCTCGTTGTATTCTAACAAACAGTGTACCATGTTCAAGCATTATTGTAAAATGACTTGCAGATTTAAAGATATTGACTTTCAGTGGCTTTTGGTGACTTTTTCCGATGTGGCCGTGCGCTACAAAACAAAATCAATTTCCCAAAAATGTAATTCAGGTGTGTTTTTCGTTCGCTCAACTGGACCATCATATTCATGCAGAAAGTTTAGATTGAAATGCTCAGTTATGAAACAAATATGGAACATAGATGACCATAAAAACAAACAGCTATTCATCATGATAAATGAAATCCGGAGATGTCCAAATAAATGGAATCCTTTGCATACGTTTGCCAAAACCCCAAAAGGAGATGAAAAACATAAATCATGTGCAATCAAAATCTGACATTCTTACGAAATTACATCTTCCTATACAATTGCATGACAGATACCTTAGATGCATGAATAATAAATAGACGTTTGTTTAATTCTGACCCTTCTTCTTCATCGGCAAGCTTCTTATTTTACAATCAAGATATTTACAACTTAATAAATATGTATAAGGAAGACTTACTTTACCAAAATGATGAACTCAGGAAAATGAACTGGATTAAAAGGATCTCAGAATACTATCAATATGTAATGAACTTTGCACTAAGACATAAACCTGACCTTCAAAGCGAGGTGTAATTACAGTGGTCTGTAAGCACTTTACTATATACATACAGACATCACGACCGAATATAAAGTTACATATACTAGTAGAACTCCTTCCAAGTGGGAATTCCCATCGTTTGGCATTTGGTGCTATTATTTATACCAGAATACCTCAGCGATGATATATTTCAATGTATAGGCAGCCTGTGTGTGTGTGTGTGCTTGAGAGAGAGAGAGAGAGAGAAAGAGAGAGAGAGAGAGAGAGAGAGAGAGAGAAAGAGAAAGAGAGAGCAGATAGATGCTTCACAAATGACTCTCAGAGGCTCCATGACACCAGAGTATACAATATCACATTGATTTTCTCTGAGCCTACTTGCTTTTAGACAGATGATCCTGTTTTATTGAACTCTTTTCCTCATAAGAGCTCTATACATTAGCAGGCAGTCAGGATTAAAAATAAACTGTGAGTAAGGTCACCTCAGCCTTACCATGAACAGAAAGGAGCTTTGACTCATACAGATAAAGGCTTTCGCTTTTTTTCAACGAAAGCTTTTCGGACATTTACATTTCCGCTCACTGTTCCAAATGAAAAAACTACAAATTACGTCCTTTTTTTATGCTGTCGTGTTAAAGGAGAATTTAATTATCAGCCATAAAATGATCAATTATTTGCAGAGAGCAGCAAAATAAGTTAGGACAGTATCTATATTATGCCCGTACCAGTCCACAAGTTTTGAGCTCACATCATGATCAGCACTCCACCCTGTACATTCTCATCGCACTATCATGGCCGGGGTGAGAGGTCAAATGATTCATCACAACAGCTCCTGCAGGGTGAGACACGCGAGAGAGTCCTCTCAGGATTATGGTGGGCCAAAGAAGGCCTGCTCTGTTTATAGCTGCTAAACCTCTCCATTACATTAAACTCCCTATTTCCAGAGATGTGTGAACTCACAGGCCATTCCATTTGAGTTACTCTGCTTTGGCCACTGCTCTCCAACCCCCCCACCCCCCGCCACCCCCATGCCACTCCGAGTGCGCTGGCCCTGCTGGGTTACATTAGCCAGTGTTTGGACATCTGCTGGGGCTCGGCTCAATGAGTGGGCCTGTCATCATGGGCTTTAGGAAATCGAGAAATTGCACAAACAGTCAGCGGCGCAGTAATAAAAACAAGCTCCCGCTCACTGCATTAGGCCTGCATTAAGCCAAACTGTCCAAGCTCAAATGATGCATTGATGCTGTTAAGGATATCTTTGGTCACAATTAGTGACATTTTAAATGCTTCCTGGATGGGCCTAAGCAACGTGACTTTTTCCGCTCCTTCTTGGCTTATTTTCCAGTTTAGCGTCGGGTGTTTAAATTATAGCTTGTGGTCTAATAAAGTGAAGATTGTGTACATTTCGTGTAGAAGACGCTTAACTTTACAGCTCTTCATAGAAGTGTATAAAAGTAATGAGCGAGCTGCAGGAATAATGGAGAGAGATGGGCAGATCGGAGAGGCTCTCAGCAGGGCAGAGGTGCAGAGGGCCTCCGCTTATTTACTTTAAATGTTTTTGCCGACAATGAATCTAGTGAAAAGAGCCAGACTGATGTTTTGTCACATGTAAAATACGAGCTGCTTAAAGATATTGTCCTATAGCATAAACACTGAAATGACCCCAGAGTAATAACCATCAGTCACATGCAGCGGATATGTTCTAATATGATCTCGCGCCAATATATCGAGGCTTTTTTTTTTCTTTCCACTTTGGTTTTAAAGGAAAAGCTGAATTAGCAAACAGGCTGAATAATGACCCTAGAGGGAGATATGAATGGTGGTGGGGAAACCTGAGAGCCGCCATGTTTACCGCTTTCTCTGCCTTGCACGCTCCCTCGGCTTTTCTTCACCAACACCGACCCCCACTGATCCCTCACGGCGAAAAAAGAAATGAAAGTTTTGGCATGTCTGATTGATTTCTTGACTGAATTGCAGAAACAAACAGGTCATTTTTGGTAGTATTTGGAAAAATTATATTCTTGTGTTAAGTTTCATCTTCTAAAAAAAAAGAACAACAACATTTGGACAGGTTTTAGGGAAACAATTGGCTTCCTTTATTAAATGACACATAAATGACATAAAACACAAATATGCCTGCTAATGTGTAGTACTGGGCATTTTGTTTTCAATTACATGTCTACAAAGTGCTTATCGTTAATTATGTGGTGGAAAAATGCACAGTACGTTGATTGCATTTTCAAATCTTGCCGTACTTATTTATACTTTATACTTTATATTTACACTTATTTATACATGTCAATTAAAAATATTAAAGTTCAGTATTACAAATCGAATATTTACAGCTTTCATACTGCTTTTACAGTTGAAGGCCTTTGTGTGGGTTATAAATAATACCAATAATGAACAATAATAATTGGAAAATGTATTGAACATAAAGACCACACAAAAGTCTTCAACAGTAAAAGTATCTGTAAATCTGTAAATATTTATCATTTGTACCACTTAACTATAATACTGACATGTAAAAAAGTTACAGTTAATGTACTGTACATTTTCCCATCATTATTCTTGGCCACCACATAACTAAGAATAAACACTGCATGGCCATATGATTGAAAACAATGCATGGTCTAATGGATGTAAGTGTGGCGTTTTATATAATATAATGGGTTTTTTTTACACAAACACACATATGCATGCATGCACACAGGCACACACATGCACACATGCATGCATATAACATAAAATAGAAAATACGCATAATGTTTAATAAATGCTTATATCAATGAATTAAAAATTGCGACATAAACACAACGGGAAGTATCTTTGGAGACATGAAAGGGCTGCCATTAATAATAGTTTGTAAATGTTATTTTGTGGTATTGATTCTTGTCTAACACAATTACTTTGAATCCAATGATATGCTTGTGGGCAACTTCTGTCGAAGGAAGCAAGGCAAATAATATATGCACCTGACTGAATAGCATCATTGTGGCTCTATTAAATATTAAAATGTGTGGGCGACTACATTCATTATCTGATTTTATTATGCTAGAGTTTAGCCAGTGAGTCCCCCAGGCTACTGCATAGTCAGAGGAAGCTACTTGTTATTTATTTAAAGATAATCAAATTCTGTGGCAATTTTTTTTTCACTTTTTTTTTCTCGCAGGCATACAACCAACACGCAGATAGACAGCTAAACAGATATATAGATAGAGATAGATAGACAGCTAGAGAGCTAAATAGATAGAGAAAGTGTGTATAGTCGCATAGACAAGTTTTTGTTCTTTCTTACATTATACATTAGTACACTCACTGTGTGAATACTTCGAAAGACAGAACGCTTCATTGCGACATAATATTAATAGTAAATAATATAATTAATATTTAAAATCCTGCAAATATTTTTGACCCCGCTGACTTTTGTTTTGACCAAGAGGATTTTCTACAGCATATTTTAGGTACAAGCTATAATCTCCATCCAACCAGCATACATCTAGATGGAAAATATAATGTGTATACCAGTCTTCCGCCTCACCGCAGTATGCCACAGATAAACGGCTGTTCTTACAAGGTTATACCATAATACAAGAAGACCTGTGTATGACGGAGATGCCAGTTCTCTATACTCAATCTCTTTCTTTCTGCCTCAAGGCTGAATAAACTTTGGGTCTAACCAGGAAAAGTGCTCAAATGAAAGCCACTGAACCCTCAATCTCTTTAAAAATCTTTAATCTCTCTACCGACTGTGTGTGTCGGGCGAAGCGAAGTGATGCATTCACATGCCTCATTTGCCCTCATCAAAATATTTTTAGCCCTCAGCAGAACTGACAGTGGCTCAGTGCGGATATTCGAGACGAATCATTTGTCAGTGTCAGAGTGATGAAGGTGTAAGATTTGAGTGCAGAGACAGTCAGTGCAGCGAGCTTGGATTTCACCGGGCTTGAGACATTTACTTTGAGGCTTGTAAGTGGGTTTGTTCTTCATATTATTTCCGAAGAACTGCAGTCGAAAAAAGAGTTGCGTGAGTCAGATGAAAATGAATACGATCATGCACGCTATAATTAGGCATTATGAAATACGAGGCTACGGATTTAATAAAATAAAATAGAACGGAATAGCCTGAAGGTACAGCACGAGAGGACGAAAATGTTCTCTTGTTCCCTGTGATGTGACATACATATAAGATGCCTTAAAGTCATTTTAAATAGACATTTTTTTTCTAATTCATCTAATCATGAATTCTACATAAGTAGTTCCTCATTTGGTTTTGAACTAATGAAATTAGACATCTGCGTACATGGAAGCTATTCATACATAAATTTAATACTTGTATGCCAGGATTAAAAAAAAAAAAAAAAAAGGAATACTGTTTATTTTTTGCAGAATAAATCTTTTTTAAATAAGTGCCCGTTAATTGAATCAAGCAATATTTCCATTATTTAGAGAACATGATCTTCATGGTTATGCAAAACCCTGATAACTCATGCTTATGGTTAAGGATAACTTATGGTGTAAGTTTAGAACTATTTTTATGACCAATTCTCCATCTTTCTTTCAGCGCATGGGAGGTCACCGGAGCTGCAGTGCCGTAAACACTAATCTAGAAGCACACACAGGTACAATATTTAACATATACCAAAAAAATATCTGACTATATTTTTAACCCAAATAACCTGCAGCATCTTTTATGAATTAGATGTCAGTGACACACACACTCACTCACCAGCAGGTAAGCAAAGCACAACACTTCAGAGAACCTTCACCACAGGTACCGATGTCCTGCTATAAAATGACCGAATGATTATTTATAATATAAAAAATATATGAGGCATGATCTTCAAGGGAAAATCCTGTCTCTGCAAAACAGCAAATAAGAAATCTGACTTTCCACTGAGAACTCACTAAGCTCGCACAAGTAATTTATAAAAACAGGGTTTTTTCTTTTAAATCTTTCCATCCAAAATCTTTCTGACAGTTTGGAACAGGAACAGTCCATGCACAGCTACTGCTAGCACTGAACTTATGCTCACACTTAGTATCTAAAGAATGAGACTCTGGAAAATGTGTTATATTATATATGATATAAAGCACTACTAGCTTTCTTAAAAGAATGGGAATTGTGTTTTTATTACAGAGAATGCAAAATGGTTTTTGTAACGCACAATGTGATAAAAAATAAATGGCTCCAACAACACTTGTATTGAATTGTTTTAAATTTTAAAATTTTTGACCTTCATTTTTATTTTTAATTCAAACTCTATGTACACGTTTCTCACATTTGCTTGCTCCCCCGAACGCTTGAGTAACCGAATCTTGTCTGTTAACTGAAGGACTGTTATCAACAAAGATCTTGAAGGCTTTTTCAACACCTCACGTTAGAGTAAAAGCATATGATTTCAATAAACATGCTGTGCTTTTTCTTGCACGTTGGCTTAACTGTAAATAATAAAACATATGAATAATTTTTAAATACTTTATTTAAATACTGCTTTTTCCTTATCAAGACTTAAGGCATTCAATTCTATGCCAAGACACATAACAACTATATGTAACTAACTAATAGTTAATTCATTGTACTGTACAGTATAATCTCTGTACTCAAATATATTCATTTTGAGCGGTTGTGTTTTATTCACTGTCGGTCAGAAATCTGAACAGACATGCTGTTAAGGGTTTCTATGATTTTAGAATAAAATAAATACACTGACCTTGTGAAATAACACACTCGGTGTTAGGAAATGTGTTCCAGAAATCTATTTTCGATTTTAAATTCTTAAATCCTGATCAAACATCACACACAGTTATCTGTGTAAAAAACATTTTTATAGAAACTATTTAATTTATGTAAAAAAATAAGTACTGTTTTCAAAGCAGAAACTACTTTTGTATTTCTTTTGATTCAGATATAAATTTAAACATTGGCATTAATTCAGGATTTACGCGTCTCTGTGTAAGCTGTAAGCCTTTACAGAAATATACATGTTCAGTCTAGTGTGTCCAAGCCTTTAAAAATGACATCAGTTAAAGCTAAAATCTCGAAGGGTTTACTCGTTGCTTGCATTCATTCAGCTCTAAACTGAAAAAAAGTAGTTTTCGATTGCAGGAGATACACACGGGTTTTGCATTTTGCTATGACTATGTAATCTAAATAACTAGTTACATATTTTAGTATTTTTCCAATTCCCAACATTACTATAATGTATTACATACGGAAGTCTTTAGATAAAGGAATCACTTCTACACGTCTTATATCAGCACTTACCACCAACATTAAAGAATTAATAAAGTGAGCCACTTCCATATATGACTAAGGCATGCAATTCACTACCTAAGTCCAACAACCAAACATGGATCGAGAACGCGTAGGTTTCCTCAGTTAAAGCTACAAGACCCTACAAGACGAGAGTCTATCTGTAAGCACAGCGATCAGGTCCAGATGGAGAGGGTCATGACCCTCACAGGGCCAGGCTAGCTGATCTACTGTCACTCACATCTGCGATATGTGTGTGCCTGTATGTGTGTATGTGTGTGTGTGTGTGTGTGTGTGTGTGTGGTGCTCTTGAGGGATAAGTGTGTGAGAGAGAGAAGAGGACATAGGGTTGTTATGACGAAACGGGTGTTAGAGCACACAGTCCAGGATATGACTGACAATTTCCTGACATCTGTTGTAATGGTGGATCTGACAGCTAGCAAAATTCCTACACTAGATAAGAGTGTGTTTTTGGCCAAATGAGCAAGCAATCTGAGCAAAGCTATGCGTGGAGAATATGGACTGTATGCATGTGTGAGATATGATACGTATATTCCTAGGCGTATAATTATGGCAAATATAGGACAGTTAAGGTCTCTCAGCATATGCTGAGGGAAGTTACTGTAACCGCAGAATGTTGTGACAGAATTGTGATAGCTTGATGGGTGTCTGTGCAAGAAATGCTATCAATCTATCCTCTAGTCCAGCAAAAATATTTGACTTCCTGCAGTTGCTGTTTATATTTAATACACAGCTTGCATCTTATATCATTAACTTAGATGCAAAATGTTATATTGGGTAAGTAAAACTTATGTTCATATAAAAGATTCGAACCATGCATTCAGCTACGCGGAGATGCAGTGAGTTATACACTATCACAAATACTCACCCAGGCCTCTTCCTAAGGAAAAGAAATAGAAGACTGTGAAGAAGTGTGTATCGATTCTTTTGTTTTCTCCTTCCTCTCATCATCTCCGACCGAGCCATCAGGTTTCTCTCACGGCCCCACAGCTGAGAGAAGAGTGCTTGATCAATGGCAGGAAACTGAAGGATCAGATGATAATATATCAGAATGAAATCTGCACTCAGGCGCTCATATGTACACAAACACACAGATATACTCACCCACCAACAGACACACACATACACACAGACTGATAGATTAGAAAAATAGCTCAGTGTCCACACTCAACAAGGCCAATGTGACCACAGGACCAGTAAGCCATCTCCACCCTCACACAAGAGAGATAACCTTCATCTGTGCTTAACACAACCGCTGAGACAACAGGAGGGAGTTTCACTATCAGTCTCCCACCTTCTGTCTACATGCCTCATTCTTATGAACAGATACACACAGAGCTTAATGAGTTACTAAAGCCATTTTGAACGTGTGTGTGGCATATTAATTTTGTTGATGCGCTTGAGTTTTCGTACATCCACGCAAATTTCTCCCTCCAGACATAATGCAGGTAATGCAGTGCTTGTGTGCGTGTGGGTGTGTATACTTTCGCAGACTCAGGAGAGTGTGTTTGATATGATGATCTGCCTTATTAGTAACCCAACACCAGCTGTATGATAATTAAAAAACACATTACTTTATTCTCTGCAGAGCGCTCTCTCGCAAGCCCACTGTGAGGTGAATATAATTAAGTACGCCGCTGCTTCCCTGATTATGTGCTGAATAATTGAACTATGATTTAGTGCTTATTTAATGATGCATATTTTATTAAAACAAATTTGCATGTAAATTCATTTACAGCCTATTTATGCTATTATTTGAGTGATATCACATAGTGCTGTTAGTTGTTTGTCTTTGGTTCATGTTTACCAACCAAAGGTATTGTCTAAATGAACATTCTAAAATTCATTGTTAAATGCAGTATTTATTTAGTTATTTATTTTGCTTTAACAGGAATGGAAATAAAATAAAATAAAATAGAAATAAAATGGTCTGATTTTATGTTTCTTTTCTCTTATATGAAGTAAAATAGTTTGCCAGTAATAAAAATATAGAGTAAAATGGTTTCATAATAACAACACTAAATATAATAATAATAATAATAATAATAATTATTATTATTATTATTATTATTATTATTATTATTATTATTATTATTGTGGTTGTTGTTGTTGGTGGTGGTTTTTAATGTGTTTTTTTTCCTTAATTTTTTTATTACTTAGTTTAGGCCACCCATGCTTTAACCCTGCTTGTTCATGGATCCTGATTTGTTTCAGATGAGAAATATGCCATAACAAATAATAAATTGCTTATCATTTCCGCTTCCTCTTGCCGCTCTAATTTGGCTGCGGGTTTATATTAATAATAAAACTGCTACTACTGCACGTGTCCCACTTCTAGACTTATTAATAATGCAATGTAACAACAGTTATGATAAACTGACAGAGCGCGTGGAGGGCTGAGTTAGAGAAATGTGCAGCAGCACGAGCACTGCTACTGTCCAGCTCAGCTTCAACCGACATATCTACAGACTATTCCTAAAGTAATCCCGCAATCTAAATCCTTCTGAAAATAAAGACAAATAGGCACAAACCAGCCAGTGATGAGGTGTTTGGAGAGATAAGCGTTCTCAGTTTCCCCACAGGGTTTCACCTGGAAGCTTCTTTGATAGTGTAACACTCACACAGTCCACAAGAGAACCTTTAAGTGACCTAGACAGAACATTTCTCGCTCTTACTCTGTCTCTGCTTCTACATTACACACACACTGATATGCTTCAGTTCAGCATGCATGCTCATGCTCTTTATCTCATCGAGTCCTTGCCTTATTCACTACAGATAAGGTGTAGGCTCTAATAACTCCCGATCCTAGCAGCACGCCTGTACAGACTATTATTATATATAGAATTATAAAAATATAGCTTACTGAAGGCTTGCAGAAGAATGAATCTGGACAAACGCATCTCAAACTCAATACCATCTTAGCGGAGATTATGTGCTTACACGTAAAAAAAATAAAAATAAAATAATAATCGATGGCCGATTTGTTGGTGTAAGATCTAATATTACATTTATAATATATACTTTTGAATAATAGCCTATATTTTGTGGTAATTCCTAATTTTAATAAGAGGAAGGTATGTTATTTCAGTGACGTAGAAATCATTTTAAGGGAGTGTTACAATAATAATAATAATAATGCAGCCGTATACAACAAATATAGACAGACAGATAGATAGATAGATAGATAGATAGATAGATAGATAGTCTGTGCATTATTACACCTAAAGTAACACCCAAGTGTTTTCTGGGTTACCACTACAGCAGGAGTCTGATCAGGGCGGCGCAGTGTAATAGTTTGTTTGACATTTCAGCAGTACCACATGGCCGCGTTCCTTAATTACAACCGGCGTCGTGTTTTGTGGCAATCAGGGTTTCCTCGTCTCCTAAGTCCTGGTTTAAGAACAGCTGAACCCTGATTTCCTTGCACATCTACAGGCGATCATTTCTCCGCATCCCCCCAGCACGTCTGTTTGGAGCGCCTGCGTTAGACCTCTCAGCTTCTGGGGTGAACATTCCCCGATATTAAGCGGCCAATTACTCCTTATATTAGCATCACTGCTCGGGGGGATCAGGGGGATCTTCTGACTTGAAGAAGCGCTGTGAGACAGAACTGCGCCCGGACCACCACTTCATTTTCATTAGGCCATGTGATAAAATAAATAAATAAATAAATACTGAAATAAACAAATGCTGAAATAAATAAACAAATAAATAAGGACGTACGTAAGTAATTAAGTAACTAAGTACGCAAATAAGTAAACAAACAAATAAACAAATAAATAAAAGGAGAGGAATTTGTTCAGAACGCATGCTCGAGTTGGCATTCCTACATAAGGTGTAATTCCTCACTT
>JAOUQY010000042.1:10040678-10055491 GCA_028566355.1 Doras micropoeus | reverse complement strand
CTGGTCCACTTTAGCCATGAAACCTCCCACACTAAAATGACAGGTGTTTCAGTTTCATTGTCTAACCCCTGTATATAACGTTGCCATTGTTGGTGTCGGTGCTTGAAATCATCAACTGCGAGGGTGTTCAGAGTCTCGGTCATGACTCTAATGATGTTTTTTTACTGTATCAAGGTTTGTGCCTTTCAAACATATTTTAATCTTCTGGTATGAATTCTTTATCGACGATCCCTTGAGAATCAAAAAAGCATGCGAGCTTTCTTTGGGTGAGGTGATGTTGTCATGTGCCATTTAGCGCTTCGTCTTTTAGTCTCAGGATCGTACTCAAAAACTCATGATTCGTCTCCTGTGATCATTCTGTTTAATCATTCTGTTCTCTCTCTTGTTAAACGATCCAACATTTGCTCCAAACTCGCTTGGCACTGTTCCAGTGACGAGGCACTTGGGTTTCACAAAAACAAACGTCTGGGCACTGCGAAGGCTAGAATGCAACTGAAATGGTCCTAAACCCTACGGAGCATGGGAATTTCATTCTCATTACTTCCTGGACACACATCTTATATATCGGTGAATGTGGCAGTTCAGTGTCGAACACAAAGTTAGGTAAAACAGAATGTTTTTTGGCCGAAAGTCCTTCATCAGCTGTGTAAGCAGTTTAAGACAGATATTGGCTTGCCATGTCCAGGGAAGGCTTGACAACATTAATTTTGAAATCTTAAATATGGATAAATATTATCTTAATGATGTGGAACAGGGGTTGACAGGGCAGTATTTCAGAAACTGCTGATCTATGGGGATTTTCATGCACAAGTCCATAGACTTTACACAGAATAGTGAGGGAAAACAACCAGTGAGTGGCAGTTCTATGGGTGGAAGTGCCTTAATTAATGAGAGGAGAGAGGAGAATAGCCAGGCTGGTTTGACCTGAAAGGATGGCTACAACTGTGGTGAGCATCTCAAAATATTGAGTCTACAACAGCACATCTGGATTCACCTCCTGCCAGCCAAGAACAGGAGACTACAACGGTCCACAGGTTCACTGAATCTAGACAGATCGAGACCTGAAAAAGGCAACGTTTTTTTTTTTTTATCCCCAGCATACAGGAACCATTTGAAGGCAATCCATAAAGGTTGCTGCAATCCGCTAAGGAGTAAGGAAGGAATCCGAGTTAAAAATCGGATACCTAGAATAGTCACACAGCTGCAGCATAGTTTGTACACACAGTTTTCAGTTACATCCAAGACCACCACATTCACTGGCAGCCGCATGCATTTATGAGAGCCAACCAATGAGTGTGTGTGTGTTTATACATGCAAGAATTAATTGATTAATCATGCCTAATATTGGAAGAATGCTACGCTTTGCTTTAATAGTTAATGGTAATATGGTTGTATGACAATAGCATGACAAGTCACAGTACACACTTCATCATGGATATCATCTGTAACAATGAGCCACTTCGTTCCAAGTTAGTCCCAAGTAAAATAGGATTTTACTTGGATGGGCTGTTGGCAACTTGAGCAAACCATCAAATGTTGGTGAAAAACATTTGTCAAATGTCCTGTTTCTCTGGAAACTTTGTGTAGACGTATACTTTTAAAGTAGATCACGATTACACAACGTTTCCAGAGAAACGGGACACTTTGGGGGTCCGTCATCAATATTTCGATTTATACACCCTGATTTATGCATATTTAGTCAATCCTGATAAAATAGGTACCAGATAATGAGAACACAAACACACAAAAAAGCAGCATTAAACAGCATTAAAAGGTTTTTCTTAAAATAAGAAATTCTTATGCGAATCCCTACTTTGCATTCAGTCATTAACAGTTCAAGAGTGGCCTTGGATTTAGTAAAACAAAAAAATAATCCATGCCTTTATATGTGAGCTTGGGCTCTGAGTTATGAAGTGCTGGGAATATAGAAACACCCACACGCGCACACAGTTGACGAATTCCGATGTGTCTCCCAGCTTAAGCAGCCTGAATGTGGTTATGTCTGTACTTCAGTATCACTGCACTGGGTCACATGGGAGGTGCAGCGTACAGTATATCTGCAGCTGGATCTGCCACTGAGCTCAGATCAGAACACGCTCTTTCAACCAAACTCGGTCGAGAGCTGATAGCAGGATCAAATCTGGCCCAAGAGGATCAGCAAAGAGTCAGGGATCATGTTATACTCCTGGGCTCCATTTACCATCTCTGTAAATCAACCGCATGCCCGCTTTCAGCTACATACGTCCTCCCCAACACAAGTCACCCCACCTCTGTGCTGCTCAGCAGAGCCGGCGTGTCTCTGTAGCCGTCTCCCCAGAGCTCAGGGGCCGCGCGGCCCAGCCGCTGGCGGAGGGGAGCGCTGCGGTGCTGCGCTCAGGCTGATTTATGAAGAGACGTCTTGCGGGTGTGGGAGGTGGCGTCCCATCAGGCCATGGGCTCGGGTTTCCCCTGGTGTGTTTGTGTTTAGAGGAGAGAGTGGAGCACGATGGTGCTTCTCCATGGGCCTAATGAAAAGCAGCTCCGCTCCAAATACACAGGCCATGCGGTGGGCCTTGAAAGCGAAGCTCTCCAGACTCAGCCATCATTTACTCTCTCATTTACTCTTCTAAGATGGTATTCTGGAGGCAAATACTTGACAGCACACATTCTGTACGAACCGAGACTAAAAAAAAAAAAACCTTGAACGTGCCAATTAAAACAAAAATGGCGGTTTTTATATGTCTCTTGGTGTTGGAGACACAAATAAGCTGATATGTATCGAAAAAAGTAAATATTCTTTAAAAGAAATAAATATTTTCTATTCTAATTTGTGTCCCAACAAATGCTTTTATGGAATGCATATGTCCTGCTCAGGTAAACAAAGTACAGGCATCACGGGGTAGTTGAGCTTCCTGCGCATTATTCTCCACCCAAATCATCCCTCGAGTGTCAAAAAAAGAGACGGCATTTGTGTCTACGCTCATTCCCGTTTCAAAATCTTGATCTCAGCTTAAATGTACGTCAGAGCGAAATCTTCGCGAGCTGCTCTGCCTATGATGGTCTAGGCGCTGAGACACACCGTTAACATGCTGCTAATCTGAGAAAGAGAAACACAGACGGGCAGACAGAGGGAGCGAGAGATACAGAGCGAGTCGAGCCCTGCAACATGCTCCCTCCCCGACTTCCTGTTTCAAAAGGAAATGCGTCAACAACCAGAATCAAATCATGAATCTCAATTCATTTCATAGGGACTTCAGAAAGCCAAGCCGTAAGCACTCGCAGCTGCGAGCAACATGCCCCATGCCAATTTACACACTCCGTATTTACACAGTTGTTTTTTGGACAACTGTATAAGCCTTGCTTTTGGAACAAAGACATTTTTCCCCCCATATAATTTGTCTTTCATTATCTCACAACCAAGACTACTAAATACTTTTACAATTTGAGTACTGTTGAGTAAGGTTAGTCAGCCAAAGCATTTAATATCCCTAAAAGATGCGAAAGCAAAGTCATGTCATACTACATACTACCTTATAAGTTGCTTTGCCATTCTAATATGCCATTTACGTTGGCTACGTCTCTCTGGGGGATGTTTCGGGAGGTGCGTAGTCGTGTTCGGCACACTTGTCTGGGTTTTTTTTAACACACCTTCCTTTGGAAATCCATCAAAGGGTCAGTTTGTGTGTGCGCCTGATGTGGAGGTGGTTCCCAGTGGTGAGGGCAAGAGTATCAGGTTCATCACATTAGAGCAACACGATCCACCATTATTGCTTGCTGGCCCACGCTGTTCAGAGAGGCCATCGTGTAAGTCAAAGCGAGAGGAGAGTGGGTGCACCACGCCCGCCCGCCCGTCCGCCCATCCGCCCGCCCACCCAAGCACAATGCACGTATCTGACTTCAAACCTTTCTTTTGCTCGTCCTTACCAATCTTACCAGTCCCAGTGCTGCCTTGTATCCAGAAACAGAGGCATGAAGAAAAGTGCAGGATACAAGAAAACCCTGATGACCCCAGTGCAGAAATGGGCTGTAGATTGTTAGGAATACGTCAAGCTTGTCAACGTCATTATAAAGCCATTGTTCAGGTGACCTGTTCGGATCATTAGGCATCCGGTTCCAGCTCGGATGGAGACTCGTACTGGCCATTCGGCACACTTTATTAACAGAAACCCTAATTCCTCCCATACCCCCCCCCTCCGAAATCTCTTTAGCTTTAGGTCTGCTACATTAGCTGGACAGTACATTACTAATTTAACACTGCTGGTGGCCATGTTTAATCAAACCCGCTTTTTTCCAAGAAAAATAGGCCTGGGCTCACGGTGACAATTGGAGTCTTGCAGAACCATCCATTAGCGCAGCATTTGGTAACGATAGAGTCTGTCAATAATACGGCAGTCAGCTAGGGAGACGTTTCTGCCTGGTTTAGTAGGAAATGAAGCCGAACGGAGAGAAAGGAAAACAAACAGAAGGAGAGTGAGGCAGGAGGATATGACAGGGTGATTATTCCCCCTCTCCATGCCCCTAAGTGGCTTTATTAGACCTCTAACCCCCGCAGATGCCTCTGATGACAGATTTGGCCAAGCATTGGTGGACAAGCACTGCATGCACGGAAATTATACTGATTTTTGGACAGCAAGGCAGCCTAAGCGTAAAAAAAAAACAGCTCCTTGGTCAGTTTATGGATTACACACAATGGAGTAAATGTGAAAATGATCCAGGCATGAAAATGGATGTGCTGCCAGAACAGACTCCGTAGTCAAATTTATCCGATGGCATGAATATTTGCTACTAGTATGCTGCTTCCAAGCTGTACTCACCTATGATGTCCACACAAACGCACAGAGTACACAGTAAAAATAAGTAATATCTTCTATACTGGAAATGGGATCAGACCATTACCCTAACTACAACTTTGGAATGCCAAATAAGATAAATTTCTCCTCCCACACAGGAACATTCATTTGACTCGCAGCTGTCATACATCCGCCTCCAGGAGCTTCAACACTGGCACGCCTCCTGGCATCGGCAATCATGAGTGTCAAACTGGAGCAGTCTAAATAGACTGGACTTGCACAGCTGCAGGCATAGCTCCCATTCATAGCCACAGAGCCAGCAGTGCATGTTTTTCATGAGCAGCAACAGCACTAACAACTCCCTCACACACAAAACACACTGCGTGAGAAACACACTGGGACAGATGCTACCATTCCATTTATGCAGACAGACTCCCCAACACGCACATTTTCCAATCTATCAATGCGTTCTTACCAAGAGGAGTGGCGGTGCAAGCGTACCAGCTTCATGTCATGTCAGATTATCGACCGGGCTTGGGCGCTTACCTCATGGCCAGGCTGTATGACTCAGGATGGATGCACGTTTGGTCCAGAGGATTAGGTTTGTCGCAGATGCCTTTGCGCTTCTTAGCTGTGGACTTCTCGGCAGTTGCAGAGTTTGAGTTTTCACCCGATCCAAAGCTACACGAGGATGAACAGAGGATGAATAGGTTACTGGTGTTAAACGTGCAACGGGGCTGTAAAGATCTTTAGAAATTAGCTCTGGGGAAATCTGTAAAACGTGTTTTAACGTGCAAGCTGTAAATGATGTCACTTGCCACCCCACCTTGGGACATTTGAAGTGTGAAGGGGGTGGGGGGGTGGGGGTGGGGGGGACATGGACGCCTTCACGAAAGAGCATCTTCTGCACTGTCAGAGCATCTAAAGCTCATAAAAAGTTCTTTAACCTCACTTATACAGTTACAAAGTGGCTATTGCTTCTGTTCTACTACAGTGAACTTCAAACATTCATGCAATATTTGGGACTGGATAACCGTGCGTAGCTTAGCAACACACAAACTGGCTAACAGTGGCGATAACTAACATTAGTTAATTAACATTGATTAGTATGGCCAATGTTATAGATTTAACCATGTACTGTGTCTATATATAGTGCTATAAGCAGAGAAGTGGTGATCTACAGTACACTGTTCACTGTGTGTGTAGCCATATTAGTCATTCGGTAAACTGGTAGTTGAGAAAACTAACCCCACTGACCAGCTGGAATTTCAAGTTGAGTGGCTTGTGTATTTTTACCGCCAGTAGGCAGGGAAGTACAAGTTGAAGTACTGAGGTCTATCCCAAAAGAACCGAGTACCATGATATCAATCCATTGCAGGGTATCACACCAACACTTTACATCTAGTGGGGGATCGGTGTCTTCTCCCATAAAAGTGTCGGCTACTGAATGTAAAATGGAAATCCTGAGTGTTAGCCTATAAACCATGCTTTCGTTTTGTTTTTTCTTCTACACAGATGTGTGATCGGGAACAACTTGCATTCTTCTATTTCCATTTACAATAACGTTTCATTTGCCTTTTATGGCTATTATTACCTAACCAGAAAAAAAAAGAGGAATAAATTATTTGAAGTTGCTGAAGTCTGGCCAGGTGATTAGCCTAAGCCTAAGCCTAAGCCTAAGCCAGGGCCGCTTCAAAGGCGTCGTGGAAAATTAGCATTATAACAGCCAGGACGGGACGATAAATCATCAAGAGTTTCCTCTAGCAACAACAATATTAATATTTCACTAATTATGTTTTTAACACGAAATGAGCAGCATTTCCTTTAGTAAATCAGGCACAAGGAGCTATTAGAATAATTAGAATAATTAGAATAAACACTCCTTAAAATATAAAGTCATCACTTCTGTGGCTCAACTTGATCCCAGAGGAAATAAGTAATAAATGAGTAATAAATATATCATTTTCTATGTTATAGCAGTGACACAGGAATTATAGTTTATGTAGCGGTGTGGAATGTGAGAGGTGGGGTAGGGATTGAGGGCTCTCAATGCTGAGCTCAACGTCGTGATGACTGTCTGCCATCATCCACTACTGGCCCAACTCTGGCACCAACCCGACCCTACCTCCTGCATCACTCGGACAGGACGTGTAGAAGAACCTTGTCAGAGATCATGTATTAGCATCAGCACTGATACCTGTGTGCCGCCTCTGGGTTGATGCGGATGAAGCCAGCAGACTGCTGGAAGCTCTTCGGGCCAAGACCTTTGACCAGCTTGAGTTGCTCTCGGTTGAAAAAAGGGCCGTTCTTTTCTCTCCAGTCCACTATGCTTCGTGCTCGGCCTGCGTTCAGACCTGCAACATGTCTACAAAAACACAGAGAAAACACCCCCTTTTGCTTCTAGCGCGGCTCACGAAATTCAATGGACCTTTGAAATTCAGGAATATTCAACAGGCCCTGACTTTCCATTTTATGTATTTCTCATCTAACTGCATCTTTGAAATCCTGCTTGTTTTTGGAATTAGTCACTGCCACGGATGTCAATACCTCCCTTATACTATATATCCTGAGTGAAAACTGCACTTTGAAAGTCCACCCAAGGGTATGGAAATTCTATTTCATACTAATCAAATCCTTACATATTCACGTGTGAAATATTAGTACAAATATTGAGAACATTTTCCAGAGCAGTTACCAAAAGGTTTCCTAAGATCTTTTCCTAAGATCTTAATAATCTTTGTGACCTTTTTATTTCTAACAGGCAGGCTTCTAAGGTTTTTGGTGACAGTGTGGGGAATTTAAAGTGGCAGCTCCTTCCAAAAGCAGCTATGTAAACACAGTATGTCATCACTTATAAATAAGGCCTGTATTACATTCGAGTCATGAATGTGCAGTGTGTGAGCTGGAGTGTCTGGAGCGAAGAGCTCATTTAAAGTCAGGTAAACAAATGACCTGATCCTCTGCCTGCCTCACACTTGACCACTACTGGCCCTAGATGACACGGGACAGTTTTCAGATCCAATATCATAAAGTTTGACCAGTTTCAGTAAAAGGCACCATGCATTCAGCTCACATTTTCTGGTGTGCTGTCAGTGTGGATATGCTGTGTACAGAAAACATTAAGAGTTAAACAGAGAAGCATACAGAAATGGCGAGCTTGACTGGCATTCCGGTTTGGATTTGTATTAATATAAGCTCCAGATCAAAGAAAAGTAAACATACTGCTGTTAGCTCTGAACTTATTCCCAAGAGCAACCGAGTAAAAAGACACAATAAACAGTAGTGCCTGTGTGTTTGCTCATTTCACCATTACAACATTATAACGTTTATGTATTCAGAAGTTTGTGCGGCTCAAAATCACGTGTTCTGAACAAAAATGTACCATTTTCATGCATGTCCAACTGGCATGTATGCATGAGTGAACACTAAATATATAAATCATTTTCATCACTGTGGGAATCTGGAGAGTTTTAAAAGACTAAAATACTTTCATTTGAAACAGAGACTGTATGTGTAAAGCAGAAAGCAATTATCTCACTAAAAAGTGAATTAAAGTATGAATGTATATATATGTGTGTGTGTGTGTGTGTGTGGGGACTGGCTTGGCCTGAGTGGGGTGTCAGACTAAACAGAGCAGTATGCAGTAGTGGGGAGGTGAGTGTGAAGTTGCCATGTTGTGACTGCTGCTGGAAACTATTTGGTTTGTACCTCAACAACGTCTCAGAGCAGATGTTGATGTCCACTCCCACGAAGCTCACACACTCCTGCACCACGCCGTCCAGTGCCGTCCTAAGCAAGTTCTGCGACACGTCGTGCTAGAAAGACAGACCTGGCATGTGTCACTGAACGCAGGAAAGACAGCCTCTTCCGTCAGTCAGCGACTTTAAGTAACCTTTAAGTTACACGACTGTAAAAGAGTAACAAATTCAAGTTTCCTCCTTGTTTTGATTCGCAATAAACCTTTCCTATGATTACTTAGATGTACGACCACGTACGCACGAATACGCGCTTCATAAAACGCGCCACAACATCATTTTCCAACCGAATACGCTAGGGTTTATGCTGCAATATTTAACCGTGTAACCACACCGAGGTCCGTCTAGAAGGGGCGGAGTAGTTTATCTGAAAACGATTACAAAAATCGTATTCCGAAAAAACTTTCCACAAGGCCACTCTTGTTCAGTTGTGGTCCGATCTGAACCCGAGTACCTTGTGGTTTTAGAACCGGTTTGAGAGGAGAGACAAGAAAAGCAGCAGAGTGTGGATCACTTCGCCTCCGGAGAGATTGAGAGACGTTCAGAGGCTGTTTTCATTGGAAAGCGTCTATGACACTTCAAAGTCCACTGGCAGGGGTTTTCCATTAAGCGCAGGGAATTGATAAAGTTAATCCAACCGAACTATTCACACTTCGGAGGCCTTTTTTTTTTTTTTTTTTTAAATGGAGATGGAATTCAAAAGGAAGCAAACCACAAACCAGATTCCAAAACTGACAGAAATTAGTACCAAGTGGTGAATTCTGACAAGACATTGCACTGTGAAGGGACCCATAACCATATGGAAGATGTTACCAGTGACAGAAGCCTCGGTATAAATCGCAATAGGTTTATTCTCAACTTTTGGCAGCCAGTAAACCCTTCGCAACTATTCAAATATTAGGCTCATTAGTGAAATGTTTAGCTGTTTAATCCTGAAATTACCCAGTCGACATGAATAGTGTCTTAAACTGTGTTTGAGTTATTGAGGTTTGGATAAAAATGACGTTTATGGGACTAGTTGAACTGGCTAATAACTATAACAAAACTATAATAGTGCTATGAAATAACACTGATAATAGAGGCGTTTTCCAGCACCATAAAAAAAATAAATATATATAATAATAATAGAGAGCCCTCACTTTGAGAAACTAAGCCTTTATTTAAAAAAAAACAACCACGTTTTAATAAAAAAAAAAAAAAGTTCATATGTCACAGTACTCCACATATTCATGGAACATGACAAATCTTTTATGATGTGAATTTCAGAAACAAAAACACCACAGAAGAGCGATGAATCTAGGACCCGGCTCCTGTAATCAGTTTTCATTTGGCGGAAATCCAACAGAAGTGACTTTTAGTACAGCGCAAAAAATACAAGCCTAAAGAAAAATTAGGTGTACATGAAGTGTGGCAGTGTGAGTTTGGGTGTACATAAGGGTGTATGTTCATAAGGGTGTACTGTTAGGCTTAGTAATAAAAAAGTTTACTAGGTTTTATAAATAATAATTTCATTGTATCAAAGATCATGAGAAGACCATAATACGTTCAAAACTAACGTGATATACACATTCAATCCCATATACACACATTCACAGGCAGGGCAAACGGAGGAATGGAGGAATATATATTTCAAATGTACAGGAACAATAAACAAAGATCTATTTAGATACAGCGGTTTATACTTGTTGAGGGTATTATTAAATGAACGGAAGGAAGGCGGTAGATAACAGACAGAAGATCATGAAGATCAAAGAGCTATCAAAGTCAGGGGAAAATTCCAGCAAAAGTATCATTTATTTGGGGGAAAAAAAAAACCTCAACTTTGAAACACTAAAACGTTATTTTAAAAATGGAACAGCCACGAGGAGGCGGTTGTCTGGTCTGATTCTCTGGTCTGATGAGACCGACGGGTAATGCCGAGGTCACAGTACACGATGTTTGGGTTTCGGGGGACGCTCCAGCTTGGAGGCAAACCTGCATTCTGATTTCATGGAGACTCCCAAATATTATCTAGGATGCTAAATATCTGGACTTGACAGCAAGTCCAAATCCTGTAGTGTGAAATGTGACCAGGTTATCACTGCCTGTGAGCGTGGTGTCAAGAGCTACAGCCAACAAGAATGCAAGATTGTGGTGTCCACAAACTTTTGGGTCATCTAGCGTAATTTTTTTGCTGTTGGTATAAGCACCACGACTTCCTGAAATCAAGTTTAAGCAGAGCAGATTTTCTGAAAGACTTTGGGACAAAGCTTTCAATTTATTTTTTTATTATTTTTTTTTATTTTTTTTCAGATCGGCGCACAAGTCCATTTTTTGGAAGGGAAAAAACCCTTTCTCATGGTATCACGTCATCCCCTTTTTCGTGACAAAACACAGATTTGGAGACCAGACAGACTCATCTGTGATTCCTCCTGGTGAAAAATTGTGTAATGTGTGATCCCCTGTCGCTGATCAGTCATGTTAGTGTCCAAAGCACAACGACTTAAAAACTCACAATTCCAAGATAGCAAGTTGTGTAGTTTGAACATTACAGCGATCAGCGAACTTGTTGGCCTTACCACAAAGAGCTACATTTGGTGGAAACCCAACACTCCTTAATACCTTATACGACAATGAAGCCAGGTGGTGGTAGCATCGTGTTGAAATGAACCCTTGGTTTCCTGCTTTTCTCCCTAATGCCCTCCTTTCCCAGTCACTAACCTTTATTATTTTTTTTAATAATGTTGCTCTGCAGTATGTTCAAATGTGAAAGTCATCTGGAAAGCTTCTTGTGTGCGAGTGCCAGCCAAGACATTCCAGTAAAGTCACAAAGTGACATCTTTCCCCAGATCCTTGCTTGGCTGGCACAGGTTCCAAATAATAAGGGATCCTTTTCAGACCTCCAGCTTTCATTCCAGGCCATCTAATAAACACTTGGAGTGGGGAGAATCACAAATGCCACAAGGAACTGAGGCTTCAGGACTGACTGGAATGGTCTTCAGAGATGACTGATGTGCTCAAAGTCACTGGGAAGGGGTAACCTGGAGAAAACTGGGTGATATGAGCTTGGGCAGAAAATCAGAGCATGCAGTTCTCATACTCTTTATACTAAATGATCCAAAACAAAGAGTATTTTGATATCTTAGGTAAGCTTGTAAAGAGCAGCCTCAAGGGACCAGAGCACAAGGGGTAGATCACACACTAGCATCTTTCCAGGGAATCATGGGAGATGGAAGATGCCTTGTCCCTTTCATAATACGTTCCTCCGAGTCCCTCAGAGATGCCATTCATGGTGAATCTTGTTCCAGACGATGAGGTGCACGGGACCTTCCACTTAAGAGCATACAAAATCTGTGTATTGGTGTTCTAGCATGCTTCACGCTATTCATTTGGGAATGTAGATCTTATTAAGGATGTAGTCACTGTGGTGGTCCAACCAGTAACAAAGGCCATTGCTTGCCATTTGGGGCATCGAGCAGGACTAGTTGCTAAATTCTGTGCAGGTAGAAAAGCATAGAGAAGATGGTGAAGCGAGCCATGGGCCAGTGCATCCTGCCCCCGTGTATCCTGGCACCACCAGAGAGAACCACAATCACTGAGGCCAGAGCCAAACATGCCGGTCTAACTGCCTGTCATTTTCACCCTCATTCACCAGGGACTATGGAGGAAGACGAATCGCTGAGATGCTCTGAACATTTTGTCAGAGATTTTACAGACAACAGTCAAGAAGCATATAAGTGGCAACAATTAATAAGGAAACGATTAGTACTATACCTATAATACACCCAACCAGCAATGAACTGGAATAAAGGGATTCAGTGGCACTAGAACAGGAGGAAGATACTCTAGTTCTGTAATTCTGTGGCTCTTAAAGCCGCTGTCTGAAATTCGCCACGATTTTTTGTCCGAGGTGATAAACTTCATGAGGGAAATTTCGGACCAGGTTCAAATTTGGTGACCTTTGACGTGTGAATTGACGTGCTCGACCAACACTACTACCGCCCTGCCCACAGAGACCTGAAGGGGCAGGGCTTTGTATAGCAGATCCATAATGGAGGAAATGCTTATCGTATCACAATAATGTATATTACACATCCAGTCAGAATTATAAAATAATATAATATAGAATACATAAATGCAAAGCGGCCCAGTATAGATCTTTTTTCCCACCCACAATTTATGGTTTGCGAATTGGCCAGTTTATTAGCAACTGGTTTGGCAAGCAAAACAGCCACCTTTTCTCCGAAGCAAAAGTAAAGCTAGTACTTTCATCATTCTCTGATCAATGTCGGTACCCAAGGCAAGATGCACCAAAGTGGACGACTGTTTGCGCTGCCAATATTCCGGCCTCGCCTGTTTCTCAAAACGTGACACGAACTGTAAATGTCTAGTGTCTAGAGTGCAGCTTAAGACTAAGGAATGAATGGCCCTAAAAAGTGGCAGTGTGATAAAGCAGGACATTCTGCCAAACCTACATATAAGCCTGAAAATCTAAAGATGAACAAAGCAGATAAATCTGATCAGAATACAAACGCTTATTTGTTGTAGTCCAGAAACACTTTGCGACACTCATCATCCGCGTGACTCTTCCAATTTTATTTTCCGTTAAACTACGATACCACCAAACCTCATGAGTCATTTGCTGTAGTGACATTATGATCCAGTAACAGAGGCCCTCTGAGAGGCATAAAATGAAAGATTACAAGCGTCATTTAATGCTATATGAGCTATAGCGCTGCCTCTAGTGGCTATAACAGTCAACTGCAGCTGTCTACAGTTAGATTAGATTCTGAAAAAAAAAAAAATATATATATATTCTTCCTTAATGGTATACATTACTGGAAAACACCTGCATACGGTTTTTCACGTGAGAACGGCTTTCATGTGAGGGAAAGCACCCATGTAAAATACCATCGGGCACCTCATACACTCCCACTGTAACATTAGAGCGGTGACAGTTACACCAGAATGCTGCAGGAATGCATGTTTAGGAAGGAAGAAGTAAACATAAACTCACAGCTCTATATGAAGCACGATATGATGACATGTTTGTTTGTGATGAATTCTTTTTTTTGTACACACCTGATTATAATGTCTCGGAGAAAAGTATCAGTAATAACAAATCATATATTGTATTATAAATGAAGAAGAATAAACACACGAGCACAAAAAAAAAAAGGTTTCAATAATGAATATCGATATATTTCCCGCGTATCGATGCCTGTCCGTCTGGACGCAACACTTTGATTCTAACCACCCCGTCCACCCATAAACACCCCGCCTTCCTCAGGTAAGCTGACTGACAGCAGATCAGCAATACTTCAACACACCCTCCAGGGACTTTCCACAAAGCATAACCAGTATTTCCTAGTTCGTGACCTAAAAAAAAAAAAAAGCTGCAGCTCCTTAGTGGTGGGATGCAACCTGAGAAGTGTGTGGACAGGTTCCCATATAGTTGCACCCTACCCCTAGGGTGAGCTACGTGGCAGCCAATTGGCTGCACGGGGCCTCAGGCAGAGATGAAGCGAAAATTCTCACAGTCCTTGAGCAGACTACTAGAGAAAGACACCCAAAAATGTCGCCTTCAGGCACAGCTGAACAGGAATGCACGCTCATTAGGACACCATCAATCACGATGGACAACAAACTATTTTAGAAGGCAGTTACAGGCAGTAATGTGCAGGGGTGTGCTAATTTATGAGCTTGGACAACCCCACTGTGAATATTAGCAGTAACATAGTGGGGAGAAAAACCCACAAAGACAGCATACGATCAAGCAAGAGAACTGGCAGTGATCTGTGTCTGTTGGCAGGCTGTCTGTCACTCCGGGGTTGGGAGCACAAGAGCAATGTTATCCAAGACGTGTCAGTCCTGAGTGAACTAAGCTGCACAAAGGGCTAAAAATAGACATAGGAAAGTGGTATGTACACCTGTGATTACAAAGTTAAAAACAACAACTCTGGGTTTGCCTAATAAAACATCTTTTTTTTGTTGTTGTACATGTCCTAATACATCGATACACATACGATACACCGCATATCCACATATTTCTCAAGTGTAGTGTCAGTTTGCATAGTTAAGGTCAGAGGATGCTGGTCTACCGGTCCTCCTCAGGTTCAACTCGATTCCACATGGTCTACATTTCACTATCTTTCTTTCCAAGTTTAAAATTCTCCTAAAAATTCTTCTCCTAGCATTTTCATTTGTTGCCTCTTTCTATTTCCATTTGATTGTAAAGCCATCTTGGGTATTGTGAAAGACGCTACATAAGCTTAACTACAGGGGTTAGACAATGAAACTGAAACACCTG
>JAOUQY010000042.1:9805977-9824461 GCA_028566355.1 Doras micropoeus | reverse complement strand
ACAATGTGACACCAATGGAGCTTCAAGAATGGTATATAATTTTTTTTTGCAAATGCATTCAAATCATTTTGATTCCTCACTAGATTGTTCCTGGTTGCATGGCAAGTTCTGTATTTGAATATTATCAGCACGGCATTTCTGAATCCCAGCAATTCTCCATGCCACTCTTGGGAACCCGGTGCTCTGCATGATTTTGTGCTTTTTTTTTTTTTTTCTCCCCCCCTTTCTAATACACCTGATGAGAAAGCCGGATCGTTACCTGATAGTATATTGAATGTGTAGTCAAATGTGCAGTCAGTGCCAGCACCCTGATTGAGAACCGTGCACTTCCTTCCACAAAATCCATGGGCTGAAGTCGTTCCGACTTCAGCGGACGTTACGCTGTTTAAAAGTTTATATAAAGGTTAGGTTTTTGCCCTCGTGTGCGTCTGGATGCACAGAGCAACATAGATGTTCTTTTACTGTCGCATTAACTGCTTGGAAATGTGCTGCAGTCTGGGATCAAGACCAGTCGGTTGAGAGTGCCAGCAGGGTAAATGAGCATATATCAAGCTGTAAAGGGGACCTTTTTAGTCAGTAATGCAAAGAGGAATGTTCAGAGAGCAAGCAGAGTGAGCATGCAGCAAGTTAGTTAGTCCTCTGCCTCGTCTCACTGCTTGAGCCGTACGAAAGAAAGAAAGGCTTCGTGAAAAAAAAATCGGGAAAATATTATAAAAGGTAAATTTCCTTAATTGCACTTCATTTCTTTAAACAATCTAAAAAAAAAAAGACTTTATTTCGTTTTCAACAGGATATTCGTACTGAAGCGAGCACAACATGGTTCTGCTTTAAATATATGTAGCAAAAACTCAGCTGTTCCTGTGTTCGATCCAAAACGGAGAACAGAAACTCGCCCGGCGTCTTACAGCAACTCTCCCAGAATGAGAAGGGCTACCACAAACATCTCATTTATCCTCAGTGGAAAAAGAAAGCGATTACGCCCTTAATGTTGTCCGAAAGCCAGGCCACTCATCAGGACCCTGTGGGAGAAGGCGTACTGAGCTGAGAGGAGCAGCAGAGGAGCTTTTTTTGGGGGGGGGATTTTAATACAGTGCAACGTAGCAGCAGGCTTCTCGAGCTCCTCCAGCTGAATCACCACAGATACTTCTATGGCAAGGTCTCTTTTTTTTGCCATATGTGGGCTTTTTTGATGTAATTGTTCATCCTGTGGAAATGACTCACCGCGTTCTCCATTTTGTTGGTGACAAAGCTATTGTTGCAGTTAACAAGAATGCCTTGAAGGCAGATACACTGTATATAGATGAGTATAAGACTTGGGTAATATACCAGAGTATTGGACACATCGGCAGTAAATTTGCCTTCCTTTTCCTTGCCAGCAGGAGATCACGCGGCAGAAAAAGAAGAAGAAATGAAATCCATTCTAGTACCATCATTTTTTGCAGAATGCTGACTCAGACCCGACCTTTGTACGTCACAACCACCGAATTAAAACATTCAAACATTCAAGTCCACAGTAATGCTACATTAAAAATAGAAAGGTGCCTTCAGCCTGGCTTTGGTGTTTAAATATTTTTAATGAAAGGATATTCGGGCGCATGCTAGGAGAGGAGAAAACCGTGGTTGTACGTGGAGTTTGCAGGGAGAAATTCACATATTTGCGTGTGACAGAATTGCCGGTGTCTTTACGATGTTTGGCCCCGCGCTACGGCTGTAGAAGCTAAAGCAGGAGTCGGACCAAAGGCAAACGAAATTCATCTGGCAGAAAAACCTTTTCACTGCAGGGAAAAGAACAGGGTAGGTGTAAGAGACATTAGCGGTTGCTTTAGAAAACAAGAAGATTGGACTGTGGTCACAAAATGGAGGAACTGATCATGTAGAAGTCACACTTGGTGCTTGATGCACATTTTGGTTTTCTTAAAAAAAAAAAAAAAAATCACACCAGAATCAACATACTTTTAATCCATGCAGCTCGATATGTTCATATCATCAGTTAGTCCGGCTCTCACCGGTGGCCCGAGTGGACAAACAACACCGAGATGCCGCATAGGACGACTGCAGAAAAACTGCGACTCATTATTAACCATAAAACATACGTCAACAGGATGCCCTGCTATTGATGATGTCGGAAAAACTACTATAAACACAGCAGTATGGAAGAACTCAAATTTCAAAGAAATCCTCCTAAGAAGATTAAAAGTTAAAAGGTCGAATTTAAGACGGAAATCTACCCTTTAACTTATTTTCATCTAGAAAAGTAGTGTACATATGCCAATGCCATGTACATAGCCTGTAACCGTGCTGGTATGGCAGTAAGCCATAACTACCTACTGAGTGGATCTGAGTGGGAGAAACTGACATGAGTTAACTGTATGCAGAACGGTTGTTAGTATTTTGCTTTTCTGCGTCGACAGGAACCTCGTTCAAACCTGACATGGGCCGAATCACAGATACGTGTCTGCAGCTTGCAGTTAAATATCAGTTGAATATCACGTGTTCGATCACGTGTACTGTTAGTGTCGAGCCGCCCTGATCGCCGACATACCTTGGGTTTTTGTAGGGTTTTATTTTCTCTCTCTGGTACCTCTGGTATTATGGAGACGTATTGAACGTGTATTCAATGTAATCGATTTAATACGTATTAAATACAGATTAAACTTCATTTAATATCAGCTGAATATTTCAGCCTGTTGGCCAGCTGCAATAATACATGCATCAGTTAAAAAGTAAACTTTGCGAAGCTCTGCCACAGAAGATTGGACTGAAATGATGTTTACCATAATTTGACCGTCAGTACCAGTATTAGCATATTATACAAAATATATAGGCAAACGTTTGTGGACACCTGACCACGACACCCGTATGCACTTGCTGAACATCCCATTCCAGATTTAGTCCCTCTTTTGCTGTTATAATAACCTCCAGTCATCTGGGAATGCTTTCCACTAGATCTTGGACTCTGGCTGTAGGGATTTGTGCTCATTCAAGCAGAGGAGCATTAGTGAGGGAAGGCATTTGGGGTTCCAGTTCATCCCCAAGCTGTGCAGTGGGGTTGAGGTCAGGGCTCCGTACATCCTGTACAATTTTGTGCTTCAGAACTTTGTGGGAGAAGTCAGGGGAAGGAGTCCACAAACATTTTCGGCCATATAGTGTATAGTGATTTTTACTAACCCGGTGAATGAAGATACAGAAATAAATGCTCCATCTGATAGGAGTGTCTGGTGCAAAATGAAAAGCAGAGCATGTGCAATGCTGCACACGCAGTGTGGTTTAAAATGATCAAATTTGATTAGGATGTCCAAAAATGTATAGATTCTAAAGGACTCGTACTGGACATTTTTGGAAGTGCGTTATCTCTCTTTTGTCCCACATGCGTCATATCTGACCTCCCACTCCTGTCTGCATGAGAGAGAAAAAACCGCCCACTCCTGAGCCTTGCTGTAATGATGCACACCACATGCTGCTCTCTGCATTAAAATGTTGTCTAACGTGACTTCTGTTTTAACACCACATTTGTGTACTGGCTAACGGACAGGGGTGTAACGGACAACGCGTAAATGACATATCGGTAAATATGCAATTTGTAAGAGCATTGTAATGTATTCTTGCCACCCCAGAGCAGGAAGGTCTCGGGTTTGATTCCCAGGCAGGGCGGCCTGGGTCCTCTCTGTGTGGAGAATGCATGTTCACCCGGGTCTGCGTGGGTTTCCTCCAGAGGACCCGGTTTCCTCCCGTGGTCCAAAAACATGTATGATGTCTAATAGGAGATACTAATCATCCCCCACTGCTCTACTGACGAGCATGAAATAATAACCTCATCTCTCATGAACTCCAAATAAATAAAGGATGACTCAAGTGTACGATTGTACAGTATGTCCCGAGGAAGCGACAAGCAACGTTAGCAGAGTCTTCTGCCTTTCTCCTTTAAATCCCCATACAAACCTCGTACTAGCTCTATCAGAAGATCAGCCTGTTTACTTTTGTGTAGAGCCGATCATACTGAAAATGCAGATCATACTGCAAATGCATTGAAATGGAGCGCCCTTTTATTATAGATACACATACACTTGAATACTTTTGACAGCTCAGTTGTTCTTCAGCGTCCCCATAAAACGGCAGCACTAAGTGTCCGTTTACATTTGTGTCTTGAGTGTCAGGATTTTGCCTGCACACTGTGCAGACACACCGTCCCACGTGAAAAGCACAACGTTGCAGGAACTATCTATTAAATGAAATGAAGAAGATGGTGTTTTTATGCTATATGAATATTAATGTGTAGTCCACCTGCTGGCATGTTTGCTCCAACATTTGACCACAACAGAGGTTTGGTTTTCTCCCACCTCACAAGCAGAGATAACAAATCTGCTGAGTTTCCTGCCTTAGCAGAAACACTGCTGTAGGCAGGTTGGTTAGCTTATCGTTTATGATGAGTGTCTAGTCTAGGTGTGTCAAACTCATTTTAGGGAGCAGGCCGTATTACACTTAGTTAAATAGAATAATACTAATAATATGAACTATCCAATATGGAATATCTTGATAATTCCTGTAACTAAAGTTTCATTTATTGATGCCATGATGCAGTATGCCACAAACATGTTGATGTAAGTGAGGATGAAAATAAAGGGTTAAACCAAGGGTTTGGTTTTGACTCAGTTCTGATAAAATGGTAACTGCTGCTTCATTACAATACCAAACACATGTTTTTACCTGTATATTGAAAGAGTCAAGACCGTGAGAATTCGTGTCATCACATGTTGGTGTATTTGTTTTATTTTTAATGTCAAGAAAGCCAAAAAAATGTCCCGATGTATCAGCACATATTGTAATTAGCGACGTTTATTACCCTGTGTCTATTGAGATTAGCTGTTTTTCAAATCTTTCGGTTCACTTATGGTGCACGACATCATTTTAATTTAAGAAGTTGATTCTAAATTTATTTCTCATATATATATCACAATTTCTGTGCTAGCGACCCCCACCCACCCACTCACACACACACACACACACACACACACACACACACCCACCCACACACACACACACAGTTCTGTCACCAGACTTCAAGTATCAAACAATGAACCAAGACTGAAAACTTAATGTTTGACTTTTTCATCTAGAAACACAGCAGTAATGATTATTTATTTTAAATCTCACCCAGGTGTATTTTCATTTAAATGAAATGACAAAGATCGGGTATTATTGTGCTGCCCAGAGGCCCAGTTAAAGTAGATTTAACACATGTTTTCAAACCGTATGTATTTGCACATATTGTCTATATATTCAAATTATCTGTATGGTCAAAATGTTATCAGAAAAAAAAATGTGCATAATATGAAGCCACTTTTATGTCCCCATGAGAAACACAGTAAGAGTACAGATAAGAGTATAGAACTTTTTATTCGTGATCATAACACACACAAGAAAAAAAACATAATGAAACATAATCAGCATGCTGGAGTGTGACAGTTCAAGGTAGAGGGAGGTCCCTGCACTTGTATGAGTACATTTCCAGCAGAAAAAAAAACTAATGAAAACAAGAGAACACCAAGTGTTTGGAGGCATAACAAGAATACAGGCCAGTTTACGCTGGACACGTTTCTGAAGTAGCTTGCTTAAGAGTAACAGTTACTCTCTCATTTTTAACAAACACTGTGAGGCCTGTGTACGTGAAGCATAAACCTCAGCGTAATCTACTGCAATCACAATTGCATGTTCTCCATTCTGTGAACTTACAGTGTTTCTATAGTAACGATACTCAGCGATCGATGAAGAAAAAGGATGCACTTGTAACAGTTTGCATCTGCAGGGGTGATGTCACGTCTCTGAACCTGGATCAAACTCCAAGGCTCCTTTGTTCTTTCCCACGTTTTTGCGTGTATGACATGGTTTTGGCAAACTGTGACATCATTTGCACTCCGATTCTTACGATGTTGTGTGAGAATATGCAGCCATCACCCCCTCAGCTCATCCCTTCTGGAAAACGAGAGCTGTACTCTGTTTGTTTTTGTGACCGTGATTAGTAAAGTCAAGGGAAAAAAATGCTAACTCGCACGGAAAAGCGCAGTTTCCTAAGATGCATCAGATACTCTGGCACATTAGGCATGCATTTTGAACACAGAAGGTTGCAGGAAAGGGTGAAATAAACTAGAAATTAATGCATGTCGTGTGTGTGTGAAACATCAGATCCAGTTGTGTATATGAAATGGCATTTGCACAGCAAGTCACGTTTTAGCCAAGTATCCTTTTTTTTGTGTGAATTTGTTGTGTGAACAGTCACTCTGAGCAAGCGCTTTATCCTGGTCTGGGCCGCTGTGAATGCGGAGCTTATCACTGAGCATGAGGTGGGAATTACACTCAGGAGGGCTGCTGGATTGGCTGTGGAAACTCATGAAGACTCAGGGAGCGTCTACACAAACAGTAACCCAGGCTCAGGTATGAACCTGGGGCCCTGGAGCACTGAGATGGCAACACTACTACACAACTACAAAAGTGCACCGCCAGTAAACAAGTTCTGCAGAATAACGGGACTTATTTCGTCAGTGCTGGTATGATTAGTCGGAGACATGACAACTCGTGGCTGTTATTTGTTATACAGTAGGTGGCATTTTGTTATGAATAGGGTCTGCTTGTCCAGTTTCGAGGGAAGGTTTGAGGGAATTTCTGTTCGACTGGGAGTGCTGGGATGACATGGCTCACTGTATGGGTTAATGTACAGATCTACTGTTACTAAAATCTCCTGCAACACTTATCTACTCAGGCAAAGACACCAAAAGGATATATTGGAAATTAACCAATTGCTGGAACTAACTTTCATTATGTAAGCCGCAATTTCATATTTGTGGTATTAAACATGATAGCTCTGATTTTTTCTTTCTTTCTTTCTTTTTTTTTTTTTTTTTTTAAAAAAAAGGTAAAATGGGAACATTGTACATTATACTACCAGACCTATTTTTAGTGTAGGCCTGTATACCAGATGGCCAGAAGCACATGCAACCAATTCAGGTTTTACTGTTAAGGAGCAACAGCAGAACAATCTCCTGAGCTGTTAAGCTTCACATGGACATGGGACTGACTTTAAAACTAAATCTATTGCTTATAAAGCCTAATTAGGTAATGTTATATTTCAGAAGGTGGTCTATGTGAGCGTAAACTAGTTAGACCCGAGGAAGGGCAACGTCTGAGAAGCGCTTCCAACTAGGAAGCACGTAGTGTGGCTCCAGGTGAGATATTAAGATCTACAGCCGAGCATGACTGGTTGTCTAGCACTAAGAAGACCTTCGCTTTGGTCCATTTAGAGTGTTACTGCTGTATTTCTGGCGTCAGTCAAACGTGGTTTGCGTAGTTTGGTGGCTCATCGTTGGTGTTGTGCCTAGTTCTGCTATGGCACATTGTTGCTAAGATACTTAATGTAGTGGAACCATTGTGTTATTAGAGTTCATACAGCTACTATAAACATGTGCATATATGTACTGTGCAAAAGGCACCCTATTGTTTTTAGGTACGCCTTTTGTCATTGATGTTTTTTGGGTTCTGCGTTATTGAGTCTACAAAACGATTTTATAATTCCAAACATTACTTTTCCAACAAAAAATGTCATATTACACAAAAATGTTTGTACATCAGTAAGGAAAGCAACACATTACACAACAGACCACTTTTCAGACAAAAACATAATGAAGGCTGCTGGGGTTTTCATGCAAAAAAAATGTGATAGTCTCCAGAAGAGCTGTGGCAGACTCTCCAAGACGCTCAGTAAAACTTAAAAGCTAATTTCCTGGACCCGTGGTACCTGGGAACACTGTTTAAGAAAAAGCCACACCAGATATCGACTTCGTTTAGTTTATTACCGTTTACTGCGCTTTATAGTGTTTTCTTTTATGTAGAAACATCTTCATTATTTTCAAAGGCATCTTTGCATGCACCTAAGACTTCTGTATCGTACCGCACAGTAATTAGCTGGTAGGTTTTTGTTGGAAAAGTCATTTTTGGAAATGTTATATCTATTTGTACTGGCTGAGTAATGCAGAACTAAAAAAAAAATAAACATCAATGACAAAAATTGTACCTAAAAACTATAGAGTGCCTAAGACTTTTGCACAGTGCTGTAAGTGTTATATGGATGCACATATAAGTGTAATTCTTTAAAAATTTAATGTTCTGTAGAGTGATGTCTTGGACACTCTTGCTATGTTGTCACACAACTAGTACTTTTATTTGAACTTGTGTCTAGTAACACTTATAATTCAGTATTGAGACCGTAGCATTTAGTCTAACGTCACTGTCCAGCTTTATGTGCCCGAGTGTATTCTTGAGGATGACCTCAGCCTCTAATTTGGGAAACACAATTTCTTCAAAAAATGAGTTGATTGTAGCTTGTGTAAAACCAAAAGACTCAAAGTTCAAATCAAATTTATTATAAAAATTAAATATTCCTATAAATACAAAGGTGTGTGAAGGGATCTCTAGGGAGTCTGTTGTAGAAAAGTTAACAATAAATAAAAATAAAAAAACCCTGAACTTTAATACTTGATTCAGCCCTGTGACTTATACCTGTCAAGTGGAGAACGTTATTCTTTTTTTTTTTTAATCCCTTTAAACAACGGAGAGCCAGACAGGGTAAAGATGCGGTTACGTTGCTGCCTAATTTTGCATACCATGACCACTGTTATTCAAACAAGGTAAGATGTGTCTCAGTGTAGACATGGGAAGAGAAACTTTTCCTTGTCTGACTCAAGTCATGAACAGATACCCTCGTCTGACTTTCTTCTCTCCATCCATACCCACTGTTCCCATTTGTCAGTATTTCTTTCTAGCATGCGTTTGCTTTTATGACAGGGAAAGTTCTTAGTCAGGTCTAGACTGGCTCAGTAACACATTACATACCAGCAGATCAGCTGGGAGTAGATGCTTGGGTTCATTTATAGCCATGTCCTTGCATCTCTGCATATCTGCCTGGCAACTCTATGCTCATCGTGTGGCTTTACAAGCCACACAGTTTTTTTATGCATGGGCACAGTACACACACTTGCTATGCACTCTGTCTTCATCTGGATCATCGTGCCTAACATGCTTCACATGCCCACCTTGTCCAGCTACTAGCACGTCACCACATTGAATGAGCAGTTAGCTATAGAGCCAGAAATTCCATGCATTCTGTGTGCTGTTAGGTGCCTAAATGTCCTTGCAGTTATTTTAGCACACAATTCACGCTACACTTTTTAACCTAGACCCGCCTTCATGCTTCATAAAATAACTACATTTTCTAAATGCTAATCTCTGCAGTCCGAAGAGAGACGTTTCGTAGTGTCATAGTTCCTAGTTTTCCTAATGGCTAATTTTTCATTTCTGTTTACCCAATAGGTCCTCATCTCCAATCTGTGGAGAAAGTGGGAAGGATGTGGAGCAACCTCAGAAGCAGATGTCAAACCCTCTTTAACACCAGTGGCTCAGAAGCAAGTGTATGGAATATGGACATGGATCGCGTCCACTGTGTGGTGGACCTAGGTGCACATTCTCAAGGAACACACACGCATGAGTGCCAGGACGATCGGGGCTCTGGTGCGTCACAGGTTACCTTAGGAGGAGGGGGACATAGACGTCACAACTGCGTGGCAGATAGTCCCCAGTTTGTTGAGATTACAGTTGATAAAGAAAGTGAGGATACACGAAGGGTCCCAATTGTGCGCAGAGATTCTTATTCCCGGCATGCTCCTTGGGGAGGTAAGAAGAAACACTCTTGCTCCACTAAGACACAGAGCTCCCTGGAGGCAGACAGGTGGACAGGACGTTCGAGAGGCGGCTCAAGCAGGAGGGAACGTTGCTATGGGTCCAGCTCCATCCAAGAAGTGGGTGATACTGGAGGAGGGGTTAGTGGGCGGAGTGTAAGCGTTCGCTCTGTACGGCAGCGGCTAAAGGACACCGTAGGCTTATGCTTGCCCCTGCCTTTACCCCGCCGCTCTCGGTCGGCCAAGGGCCAAGTTTCCTCTAAGCGCAAGATCCACATAACAGAGCTGATGCTGGAAACTTGCCCTTTTCCACCAGGCTCTGATCTGGCCAACAAGTGGCATCTCATCAAGCAGCACACAGCACCAGTCAGCCCGCATTCCTCCACTGCAATGCTGGAAGCTTTTGACTCAACACGTCCCTCCCCAGAGGACGAGGAGGAGAGGCTCCGTGAACGACGTAGATTAAGTATAGAGGAGGGTGTTGACCCTCCTCCGAATGCACGGATTCACACACTGGAGGCAACATCACAGAGAGCTACACTTTACAAACTGGGACCAAAGATGGCCCCCTGTTCTGGAGACGGACACGGGGAGATCAAATGTTTGGGGGCTGGAACAGCAGGTTTGTCCGGAATAATGGCCCAAGTTGGGGCGAGCATGGCAATGCCATCCCAGCCTGTTGACTGTGACTCTGAGGAGGACTCGACCACTCTGTGTTTACAGGCACGGAGGCCTAAGCAGAGGCATGCCTCTGGAGATGGACATTCCTCCAGGCAGCCAGGACCCTGGAAGGTTCACACACAGATTGACTTTATCCATTGCTTGGTGCCTGATCTACTGGCCATCACTGCACTTCCTTGCTATTGGGGAGTTATGGATCGCTACCAGGCAGAGGCACTGTTGGATGGCCGGCCAGAAGGCACCTTTTTGCTACGTGACTCTGCCCAGGAGGACTATTTATTTTCTGTCAGTTTCCGCCGATACAACCGTTCTTTGCATGCACGCATTGAACAGTGGAACCACAATTTTAGCTTCGATGCACATGACCCCTGTGTCTTCCACTCCTCAACAGTCACAGGTTTGTTAGAGCACTACAAAGACCCAAGCGCCTGTATGTTTTTTGAGCCATTGCTCACCATCCCCCTACACAGGACCTTTCCTTTCAGCCTGCAGCATCTGGCACGTGCTGCCATCTGCAGTCAGACCACCTATGATGGCATTGGTGCCCTGCCACTGCCACCAGCTATGCAGGATTTCCTAAAGGAGTATCACTATAAACAGAAAGTACGTGTTCGCTGGCTAGAAAGAGAACCACCTTTCAAGGTCAAATAAGCCCTGGCTCTATGGGCTGATCGAGGCAGGAGCATCGAAGGCAAGAGATTCTGCCAATAGTGTTGGATCAGATCAACACCAGGCTTTAGGCGTATGGCATGTATTCATTTTTTTATATTCAATGCTTGGAATACATGATTGCTAATAGTCAGTACGCGCTATCTGACGAGCATGTTTATTTGTTGATCAGGACTGGATCGAAATGGCTTAGTCCTCACCGCTCAGTTTCTTTGATGATAGCTAATGGATATGCTTCAGCCTGCCTGCTAAAATGTCTGCACACTGCTGCATTCTCTTCCCTGTTTTGGTCCCATTTACTATGAAACCAGATAAATGCTAAAGTATTTTTTTTTTTTGTATTAAGTGTGCTAAATCATAAAGTTACATTCCTTTAAACTAATATTAAAACCTATAGAACAAGATGCATTGCATTATAATTGCTAATAGACCAGCAACAAATTAAAATGACTATTAAGCATACCTTCTGGACAGTCAGGTTTTATGAGGCAGAGCTAACACCGGGCAGGGTGACTGTCAACAACTTTTAACACCGGCCTTGTCTTTTTAATGCCTAAAAGTACCGCAAGAAGGAAGGAGGAAACTAGCAGTAAGAAATATTTCCTGTTATCCACCAGCTACACAAAGAGGACTTACACAGATATGTATGAAAACAGGCATCTTTTTGAGCAGTAAATGTTCAGATTACGATTATTATCAGATCACGAGTATCATTACTTCAACCCGACACGGGTTCCTGAGTGTCACGGTTTATGCCCAAACTGTAAACTGGAGGTCTGTTTTTCACACTGCTCTACATTATCTAGTTAGTCCTTTTTTTTAAATTGTTAAATTTGGCTGTGGTTTTACGGGGAAGAAATAAGTTATACTTAAGGCGTGTACCTTCACCTCACAGTGACTGTCTTCACTATAGACACAGCGTACAAAGATGCCATTTGTACACTTGTTCTTAGTATCGATGGCCTGTTTTCTTATCAGTTGTGGTTAGTTCCACTTACACTGCACTTTCACCCATTTTGGAGCATATTTTCTCAGTATGCGTCCTGTCATTTTTGTGCGAACTAAAGAGTGAGATTCATTTAACACTGTAGAAAATGATGGCTTAGCCAGCTCTTTTAATCACGTAGCCTAAGGGCGCTTTCACAACCAATAATAGTCCGTTTGCTGAGTCTAAATTAGAGTGAATTGGATACTTTTGGGTCGGTTTCACAATGCACATAAATTAAACCAAAAAAGCAAAAGCACTTGGCTGAGGAGTGTGTATGTCTGAGAAGTTGCTTGTAAACCTCTTGCGTTCGTTGGCGCGTGTACAAAACACTTACACGCAGAGAACAAGGTGAGTCAGAGCTAAATAACCGATTAGATAATTATATAAATAGCATCACGTGCAAAAAAAAAAAAGACTTGCAACCCATAACACACAGAATGTTTGGGGTTCTTGAAGTTTCGATTCAGGGTTTCTCAGTTAGAGTTAACTCGGACAGATTGTCGTGGTCCAACCGTGATTGTGATTGCTCTGGTCTCGCTCTCGCTCTCACTGCCTACGTGAACCCCACAGGAGGACAATACGAAATGCCGCATTACGTGAAAGCATCCTTACAGCAAGTGGTTGGAACGCTCAATGGATATTTTTGATATAGGACAAATAAGGGCCAACGTAAAACCTTCAGTTTAATATCATAAGACTTACTACTATATGAATATGAAAAGCTGCTCAGGTCAACTCAAGAGTTTAAGCAAGAGTTTATCGTATGCATAATACTATATTCCTATTAATAGAAGCGATTGTTTTTGTGGTTTTGTGGACCATCGACCAAAGGTGCGTTAGTGAGCTTTACTTGTATCCGATAGGTTTCCCTCATGCCTCTTTAACATTTGAACCAGTGCAACATTTCCCTTGCCTCCGAAAGTGTTTCCAGGAACCCGACAGATGGGTTTAAAAATGGTCTTTATATCCTCCCTGTGTACATTTTCAATGACCGATTATTACAGTGACTCCAGGAGAACAAGATCTGTTACACTTGAGTTCTGTGTGCCGAACATTAGGAGGACCGTAATTTAATAAGGTGTTGATATATTGCAAGTTAGTCCCTAAATTCTTAATGACACCCTGTGCCTTATTTCTCCCATCCCCTGCTTTCACACTCAGGTTTTGTACTTTAGAATGATGTGGCTTGCTCACACATACACATGGGTCTTTCTGTGCTACCACTCAGCAAATGAGCCTCTCCTGGCAGAGTTACACCCTGTCCTGCCCTACAGGCACTAATCACAGGCTAAATTTACTAACCTAGCCTCTAAATTTACCACCTGCTAAAAGGACCAGTCTGTGTTTCTTGATGGACTCTATGAAAATATAGAGTACAGGGCCCTTTTTTTTTCTTTTTCTTTTTTTTTTTTTTCCCCTTCCTCCCCAACCCAACCACATCCTCAGCATCACCCTCGTTTCGGATACGTCAAGCTGAAAGCAGAAATGCTGTTGTTTGTGTAGTCTGCCTGGCTTCCCCGCTGTTTGGGCGCTATGCTAAAGTTAGCATTAGCAAGAGGCTAACACAGGGCTCCATTGAAACATTTTGAGCCCCCCCCTGTTGTCTTGCTGTCAGGAGCAGGGTGGAGTCTGAAACCTCAATTAGCCATTATTTGGTTATGGCTTCAGACCGTACGTTTAACGGTATTTTTGGTATAGTCGCTCCTCGTCTTCAGACATTGTTAGCCGATTTTAAAGCAGTGGAAGAGGTCAAGCCACGGCAACCAGGAATAAAGCGGCGTTTTCAAGTCGCTTTTCAAGTGTGCCTCGTAATTATGATCTAAAACTGTGGGGTTTTCTGTATCGAATGACTCGTATAATCTGAAAGGAGCTTCTCTATATGGGGAAACTGCTCCTACGCTTTGTTCCCTATGGGAAAGTTGCACGCGTCAGACGTAGCAGTGCCACATGTCGCCCATATGAACTGTAAAGCAGGCTCTGTGCCATAGTTACAGAATAATAAGGGACGTCGGCTCTCTGCTTTGTTCACAGTCACGCCTATAATATAATCTATTTTGCCCTATAAAGTGAGGTCTCGCTGTTTTTTTTTTTTTGTTGGTGTGAGATTTAAAGAGTTATCAAGAAGAATATTTTAGAATCGACTACGAGCCTTCGTAGAGGAGGTGCATAGAGAGTCTCAGCCAGCCTTTACCTTTGATCTTAGAGTAACTAAGTAGTTTGGCTTTCTGTGTAATTGTGCTAAGCTCCGACCTTACACGTATCGGACTTGTACTTTGTAGTTAGTGTCCTGAGAGTTGTGTAATACTTTTATGCAAACACATTAACAAGACAATTACGTGTACTTAACTCTTCTCCCTAATATGCAATGAGTGTGATGTAACCGTGGTTCGCTATAGTGTCACTTTAACGCTGTACATGCACATTTGTTGCTGTATGAATGCACACAGCGTGCTGACAGGGCTTGACAATGATGGGCACTAATGGTTGTCATTGTACATCCCAGAACGCTTTATATGTCCTGACCAATCGCGTCGTCCGTATCAAAAGACACAGGCTCAAATGTCAACAAACTCTAAGTATATTTCTCCTTTTCTTTTGCTCTTGCTTTCTATCAGCTGGATAAAATTCGTGTTTCAATGAAGAAGTGTCTGTGTCTCCTGACCTTTTTTTTTTTTCTTTTTGTTTCTTTCCACTTTTATGCTTTTGTCTTTTGCATAACTTCAGTTTTTAAAAGCCAATGAATACAGTGCTTGTAATTGTCATTATTGGTGCTTTGCGAATGCTTCATTGTCTTAATATTATCAATAAAATCAGGTGTATTCCATGCAGTGAAATGAGACCCCTTTATTGAATCTTTTACAAGTATTTTTTTCCTTTCTTTTGAGTGATTTACAGATATGGATTTATTGCTTTATTGTTAGGTTAGGCATTTTCCCAGCGGTTAAAGTACCGTCTCGGGCCAAGCACAATGAAACTTTCTTTCCGATTATTAATTTATTGGTTCTAAAGTAAAATTTATTTTAGCAGCAAGGCATCGACTGTGCACTTCTGGTCCAAGGACAAGCATCCGAGCTGGTTTAAGATGCATGGTCTTGTTATTATCTGTATTATCGTAGTGTTACTGATCTGGTTCTCAACAGTTATGCAACACAATTTTCATTTCTGCTTCTGTCCTGATATGAAAGCAGTCCAATATTATGCTTTTCATTTACTTTATTTGGACTCACATTTCATGACTGACTGATACATTGCATAATAATAATAATAATAATAATAATAATAATAATAATAATAATAATAATAATAATAATAGCTATAACCCCAAGCAGCAAACTGTAGGGTCCAAATCCAAACCCTTCACAAATCTCAAGCCCAGTGGCCAATTTTGATCAATTTCATCATCAAAATTCCAGTTACAAATAAGCACAGAGATACAGTATACTGAATTTCAAGTTGATTGGACTTCTGGTCCCTGAGAAACAATTGTCTGAACTACCTACCTTCTATGAAAGGCCATGCCCCAAACTTTGTTATACATATACACCGTTCATGTTTTAAGTGAATCCTTGTAATCAATCATGTGTTACAGCTGTGTTTGAGTAAATTAAGCTCCAGCTCCCTAGAATTGATTGGCCTGTAGCAGCTTAGATATTACTTAGAAATCTGAACAACATTATTGGGGTCTCCTGAGTAGTTTGGCATTACAGTTATGAAGACAAGCCAAAATTCCTAGCACTAGTTCATGAAAGACGGTTCATACTGTGAATATTGGCAAAAGAATAGAAGCTGGAGAAGCTTAAGCAATTGGGGCTTTTTTTTTGTTTGGGAGAACCGATGGAACCGGCAGAACAATGGATTCTGTTTGTAGGGATTACAGTTCATGAGATATCAGCCAACTCTGTAGTGCTCTATAGTGCCACCAGACGGATGATGATGGGTCCCAGCTCACTTGCCTGAGTACTGTGAGGTAGCTATAATGATGAAGTGTCACGTCTCTACGACTTAATGTTTAGTCTGTATGATTCATTTTAAGGAAGAAGAAGAAAAAACTAAAGCAAAACAACATTCCATCACGTCGTGCATGAACCCTAATAAAGGATCTTTAATGATGCCTATACCTCAGTACCATGTGATATATCAGATTGTGAATTCCTCTTATACTATCCATGGTTCAATAACTCCCAACAAGACACACAGATAAACCCAAATCATACTGTACATATACACTCCACTCATATCATCGCCTGCTGCTACTCTCCCTCTGGATGACTTCCAGGTCTTTGGCGGCAAAGAGAGAGATGACCTCTCGCTCACCTCGTCCTTAACGCATGCACTCGTGCACACACACAGACTCCCATCTATATTTCATACCAGAAATATATCCCCCTAGACAGTACTTTACACCCACTGTGGACGACTGCAGGCAGAGGCTGGGTGGAGGAGGAGCCAGGGCCTAAATCAAATTCCAGTGTGCCAGCTTGCCTGCCGGGACCAAGAGAAACAGCCATCACCATCACACCGTCTTCTGCACAAATCTGCCTTACTCTCTCACTACAGGAGCATGAGTTAGGAAGAGACAAAGACAGAGGTGGTATTAGCAGATTTGCTTACTAGACAACTGTGATTAACCATGGCATGAAATATTAATGTAAGGCTTATACGACAGGGATGGGCAGGGGTGGCTCAATGGTTAAGGTGTTGGGTTACTGAATAGAAGGTTGGGGGTTCAAGCTCTAGCACCAACAAGCTGCCACTGCTTAGTCACAATCCCCAATCCCACCGTTGGGTTACTGAATAGAAGGTTGGTGGTTCAAGCCCCAGCACCACCAAGCTGCCACTGCTGGGCCCTTGAGCAAGGCCCTTAACCCTCAACTGCTCTGTTGTATAAATGAGATAAATGTAAGTCACTCTGGATAAGGGTGTCTGCCAAATGCCATAAATGTAAATACAACCTGATATTGGTATAGAGATACAGTGTGTTATTTGGATTAACATTGATGATATTAAATGTGAATATATTATCTAATGAGTTTCTCATCAAAAGATTTGAGCTATTCTGTCCCTATGTGAAAAACTATTCTAACTTCTTGAATTCATTCATCTTGAGCAGTCCTGGACAGGTGGGTCATGGTGGGTGTAGAGACAATCCAAGAATCTTCCTGAGGCAGGAATACACCTTCATTCACATGTATGTGCAATCTAGCATAGTCAATCCACCTACATCCACTTTTTTTGGGGGTAGGAGGAAACCAGAGAACCCAGAGGAACATTAAGTCCATAACACATGGACATGGAGAATATACACACAGAAATCTGATATTAATTTTACCCAGTTTGGTTAATACATGTGGGTGTCTGATTATAATGGTCAAAATGCCCTCACTTTTCTTTGTTTTATTCTCTCTGCTTTTCGCTAGCCTTCTCCATGTACTGGATCGTTGCTGTTTGGCTGGCCTTCCTGTAAACTCTGGACCTGCGAGCTCTGTTCTCTCTCACCTCCTGCCTCCAGCCGGCTCTGGAAAGTTTTCCTCAGTCTGAATGCTGGCACTGAGTTTCCACTCTATATACATGTTTATGAAGTCCCGACAAAATCCTTCCCCTTCAGCCTCTCCCTCTCTCCTTCACTTCCTCTCTCCCTCCCTCAGGGACCTGACAGCCCGGTATTTAATTCCAGCTCTCTTCCCCAGTAACGACTTCTTCAAGCTCTGCAGGCTCTGTAATTGAGTTGTATGTAGACCATTTTGTGAAGTTCTGTGACATCTGTGGACAAGAGCGTAGACGGATATGAGTTCACTCTATGTTGGAGTAACTGGGGAACTCTGTTACGTCCTGTAATGCGATTTGGGTTAACTTTTGTATCCTCTGTTTATCCTCAGCTACTGACGTGTATAGGTCTAGAGAACAAGCTTTGTTGGGCTGAAGGATCCAACATAAAATCTATTTGGCATTCATGTTATGCACATTGTGCTGGTGAGGTGTTACCTCTAGCCAGAATTTGTGTGTCGAGTGATCAAGCTGTGGTATAGGTCCAAGGGTGGAGCACCCCATTGCTATTCTGCACCAGTTCATTCTGTGCATGTGCATGTTGGACATCTTGAATGTTAAGCGTGTTGGCTATAGTTTTAAATGTATGATTCATTAAATACACATTGGGACATTTTATTGCCTTCATTAACAGGATGTAACCATCTTGTAAATCTCTCACTGGATGAACTTCATAATGCTTCAGAGTGCAGTGATTATGAGGTAAGCCAAGGCAAAGTCTTAAGGCCTTTACTTTCTTCTTACACAAACTAAATACATGGTTTAAAAAAAAAATAATCCTAGGAACCCACTAAGGAAGCCACTAGTATCATTTCCACTATCATGCTTACCTTTTACATTTGATTATACTGTAAGTTTGATTCTGAGATCAAGGTATTGT
>JAOUQY010000042.1:9726436-9740735 GCA_028566355.1 Doras micropoeus | reverse complement strand
TTAGAGGATGACTAACACAAACTGTGCAACAACAGATGAGCTACTGTCTCTGACTTTACATCTACAAGGTGGAGCAATATGGTGGATGTGTTTCATAAGTGAACACAGTGTTTAAAAACTGTCTGATTTACTCCCACCAGTACAACACACACTAACACATCGCCACTACATCAGTGTCAGTGCAGTGCTGAGAATGATCCACTACCTAAATATTAACTACCAAGTATTAACTGCTATACCAGTTTTTCTGGTACTTCACTGTATATTTGGCTATACAAGGAAAGTGTTTCCTGATCATTTGTTACTGCTTACTGTATTCTATATATTCAGGTTACATTCATTATTCATTGTTGATATGACAGATTGCCCTGTGTGTGTGTTGTAGGGGAGCTGTTTATGGCCGATGGACGGCTGAAGGAGGCTCAGTTCTGTGTGCAGGAGGCAGGCACACTGTTCCCCACCTCACACTCGGTGTTACTGCTGAGGGGCCGACTCGCTGAGCGCAGAGGCAACGATACCGAGGCCAAGAGTCTTTATGACGAAGCCCTGGCTATCAACCCCACAGGACACCAAATACTGACCCACCTAGTGAGGAACTCTCTCTGTCTCTGTCTCTCTCTGTCTCTCTCTGTCTCTCTCTCTCTCTCTGTCTCTCTCTGTCTCTCTCTCTCCAAAATACTTTCTTCTGTATCTGCTCTAGTTCACTATGGAGAGGAATTCATGCCAAACAGAAACACAGTGCCAAAATTTGAAATGTTTGAAGTACCTCATGCTGCAAGGCAGTACAGCTGTGTCTTGATTACAGTTCGAGTTCAAGTTTGTGTATTGTAATTCAATTGTGACACGAATTCAGCATGTCGTTTTGAAAATGCAAATCCTCGTGTCGTGTATTGTTGTTCAGTAAAGAGGTCAAGTCATGTGAAAAACAATGTAATAATAGTTTTGGCACGTATTCTGCATGTCACTATGTAAAAGCAACATGTTGTGTGCGTTGCTTTTGACATTTTGCCACTGCGGTGATTGCTTTTCAATTTGGCACGAATTCCTCTCCATAGTTTCATACATTCCATACACTGAGATACCTGTAAAGTCGTTCCAGGCACAATTTTCCCAGCCTTGAATCAATGCTACTCCTACTGTGTAAGCATACCAGAATGTAACCATGACAACCAATTTAAATGACAGTTAAGGCTAGGTTATACTATGGTGTTGACTTGTTAATACAATGGTAAATAACATTCAATAGAAAAGTAAACGGGATGTGTTTTTAAAAAAATAATCATTTTAAATAATTCATATACCTGGGAGAAACGGGAGGAAGTGCAACACAATTCAGACTGATGCTCTGGTTCATATCGGTTTCATATCGTTTCGCTGTGAGTAACAAATATAGAAAATAAGTGGCCATGGTGTGAAGTGAGATAGTATCTCACTTAGCACACACATGGACATGCTCCGTAGGTCCCAACTCCACCTATGCAGGATTCCCACACAGTGCTCTTAGCCACGTTTGCTTCATCTTGCTCCATCGTATGCCTCTATGAACCTGAGGTAATATTCACACCGCAACAGATTTACGTTGCTTCATGAAATGCGAGAGTTTGTGACACACCAGTGGTGGTGTCATTTGACACATCTGTGATGCTATCTACGCTGTAAATAAACACTTGTACTGTTTAGCAGCTGTCGAAATTAGGGCTAACCTCCTGATAATAACGAGCCCTTTTATGATTAAGATTAGAGCAAAACCATAAAGAGAATTTCAGAGAAAATTCAGCATCTGATCCACTGTGATCATGTTGCCAGTTCTGCAAAAAAAAAAAGGCTTTTTTACGGTTTGTTTTTTACGATTCCAAAACTGCGCATGCAATAATGATTCACTGAGCTATCGTAGTAATATTCGTCCTGCTCGCTCGGCTTTATGACGTAAAGCACTCCTGGTTTCATCGTATCCCTGAAAGCTTCACAGTATGAAGTGGGAACTGACAGTTGTGGCTATACTACATTTGCTGGAGCATGTGGAGGATGCAGTTGCAGCCCACATGGAGTAGGTGAGCTAACATTAGCGCTGCCTCCACTTATTGTGACTCCGTAATGTCAAGGTCTTCATTAGTCAGTGCTGGAGTACGCGCTGCCGAAGCCAGGCCATTTTCTCCCTATATTTGGCCAATCAGAGCACATTTCCCTGCTATTTCTGGAGAACAGGCATACTCTGTCAATCCCCAGAGGTACTGAAAACCTGAATCACTGCCAGCTTGCTCTGCCGAACATCGTGTGCGATGGGTCTTCATTACGAATCAACAGCAGTGTTGGGCTCGTCATAGCGAAGGAAGCAGCTGTATTGCCTCTTCAGCTCAGCGAGTTCTAGCAAATAGTGAAACACACTGCATCTGAGCATTAGCCTCCTGCTTTCTGGAGTGGGAGTACTGCTCAAACATGACTTGGCTTTTCCAAGTACTAAGCTACAAAATACTTCGAGAATGATTCAGCACGGTTCTGAGTGGCTGACAACTTTTCCTCCTTCCTTGCTAACAGCTGTGAGGGTTAGAGGAAAATGTCTGAAGGGCAAACAGGCACACAGACTCCTGGAAAGCATTTCGGTGCTTCGTGCTTTCGAATGTTGTTGTCTGAGCTGTCAGGCTGGAGACAGCTCCTCAAGCCTAGTCATGTTTTGCAGATCTGGATTTCACTGCAGGCCGATTTACAGTGAAGTTCAAACTGATCTTGACTCTGAGCTGATGGACAGTGAGAACATCGGCTTTCCGTTCTCAGTAATCTATATCAAGAGGAATTAAATGATCATGGCTTCTGCGAGTGCTTGATGTTAATCAGAAGCACACAAACCCATAATGCTTTTATTTCCTTTATTAATGATTTTAATCCTGGTGCACTGATTCATACAGTCCGGAGGGTTTTATTTCACTACGAATGCTTTAGGGCCTTCTGAAACTATTTATTTACATTACCATATGGATGCTAGGTGCATGCGTGTCGGACTCATTGCTTCGTACAGCTGATCGATCTAACCTCCGCAAAAATCTCCACCATCATGCCATCATGTCATATGAGTTTAAGCACCTCGGATCGGGTCTCAGTGTGACTCAGCAATGTGTCTCTGTCGTCCTGCTCACTGCATACACACACACACACACACACACCACACCACACCACACCACACCAAACACAGCATCTCACAGTCTCTCCTTCTCTCTCTCTCACTCTGGATGGGGTCGGCAGTAAGCTGATTAGATAATGCAAATGCATTATTTATAACACTTCACTCTTTCTCAGGCCGTTATGGGATTGCCTAGCAACTGGGGGATTGTATTTCACCACCAAGAGGTCTGTTAATGAGGGAGAGATAGCAGGACTGAGAAGTGTAAGGAAGTGTGTTGCTTAGTGTGTCTTCTTTTATATGGACATTTATTTGTGTGTGTGTGTGTGTGTGTGTGTGTGTGTGTTCTCTCCGCTGTGCTGTAATAGCTGGAGAGCATGGCTTGGGTAATGGCAGCTGTGCCACACAGGGATCAGGTCAGCAGGCAGCAGGATTATCACATTCAGATGCAAGCTGCGCAATCTCGGCGTTCATCCTCACCATGTGCCAATGACTCAATAAACACCAACACACTACGCTGGCTGAAAGCTCCCTGTCTTACGTCACGCCCCTTCATGCTCTAGCAGTGTTCTCAGTGGCATCTAGACAGAGCTTTATTATCCATAATAGAGGGGTTTTCATGTATCATGGGAGGATTAAAGTCTATTAGGACTTACTATTAAGCAGCACGATCATATACGAAACATTTTATAAAGGGAAACAAAAAAGTACTGCTCTCCTGGAATCAGATCAAACGCATTTCCTTATGCAAATACATCCAACAAGCATATCACCGGTACAACCACAGATTGATTTCAGAGCCAGTACAGAACTAGACACACTGCAAGCAGTGTGGAATACGGTGGCTGCATAAAGGGAGAGAAAGAGCTTCTGCTGCTTCTTGAGATATGAAAATGTGGCAGTTGTTGCTCCCCTATGGCGAAATTGCACAAAATTTGCACAAACATCTATGTAAAGAACATGGTAGTGACGGTAGTGATGTGAGTCTTTACATCACAACATAGTGGCTACTGCATTTTTGTCGTGAACATTATTCGCTAGGTGATGTTACACAAATGAATCATAATGAGCTAGGCTAAAGTTATCATTATCAATATCATTTATATAATTATATATAATAATGTATCATTTTTGGCAAGACAGTTTTCAAGCTATTGCCCAAAAACGTGCTTTGAGCCTCCCCTAATTCACAGGGCACTAGCATGAAGGGCAGTGTAGCTCAGTGGTTAAGGCGTTGGGTTACTGATCAGAGGGTTGTGAGTTCAAATCCTACCACAGCTACCCAAGCTGCACTGCTGGGCCCCTGAGCAAGGCCCTTACCCCTCCTGTAAATGAGCTAACTGTAAGTTGCTCTGGATAAGGGCGTCTGCCAAATGCCATAAATGTAAATGAAGGACAACACACACCTATGGGCAGAAGTCTTATATTTCATATCAGACAAGTGGCGCTGCAACCACACCAAGTTTCATGTGGCTCATATTGTTGACCAAATATTGGTGGAAGAAAAAACAGAAAAAGAAGGAAAACTTTGACACAAGCTATATGACCGCTAGCATTAGCTGTAGCAGTCATAAATACTACTAACAACTATTAAATCTGACTTACAGCCATATTGTATGCAGTTCTACTAGCAACTGATTATAATATTTCAGCTTTAAGAGCATGTGTTGGAGTTGATGTAAAAAGAGTTCTTCCTTTCAGATCTGAAATACAAAACATTATATACATACAAATACAGTCCTGTGCAAAAGTCTTAGGCACCCTATTGTTTTTAGGTATGTTTGTTATTGATGGGTTTCTGCATTACCGAGTCAGTACGAAAAGATTTCATATTTCCAAATGTTACTTTTCCGACAAAGAATGAAATGTTACACAGAAATGTTTGTATGTCAGTAACGAAAGTAACACGTTACATAACAGACCACTTTTCAGACAAAAAAAACATAATGAAGGCTGCTGCATAAAAGGAAGTAAGTGTGACAGGTAAAGTCTCCAGAAGAGCTGTGGCAGATTCTCCAAGACTCAGTAAAACTTACCAGCTCATTACTGTACAGTACGACGCAGAACTCTTAGGCACACGCAAAGACTCGCTGTAAAGCAAAGATAATGAAGATGTTTCTACATAAGAGAAAACACTATAAAGTGCAGTAAACAGTAATAAACTAAAGGAAGTCAATATTTGCTGTCTTTTACTTAAACAGTGTTCCCAGATACGGCGTGTGCCATTTTATAAGGACGTTAGCTTTTAAATTTTACTGAGCGTCTTGGAGAATCTGCCACAGCTCTTCTGGAGACTTTGACTCTGAAGTAACATTCAGAAATATAAAATCTTTCTGTACTGACTCAGTAATGCAGGAAAAAAAACATCAGTTGTACCTAAAAACAATAGGGAGCGTAAGACTTTTGCACAGTACTGTATATTTGTTGTTCTACTGCTTATTAGTATATTTTGAGGGAGCATTGCTCACTATTGAACCCTGTATCTACAGCTTGTTTGGAGAACATCAGCTCTTAGAGCAATTCCAAGCAGGACCAAGCCTTTCATCATTCTCTGTTGTGTCAACAGGCCCTGGCTACCAGGTCATACTGGTTTATAGGGGTGGGACTGTGTATAGTAAAGTGTAGGAGCCCATTTCATGAACCTGATAATAATCCTGTACTCTTTTCTAATGAGTAAATGTGTGCCTTGCTATTCGTCTTCTCCTCCCTCCCTTCTCTGTCTCTCTCTCCTATCTCTTTCTCTCTCTTTCTCTATCTCTCTGTCTCTCTCTCTCTCTCTCTCTTTACCAGGAGTTACTCTCTTCTGCTCTCAGCTTTTGAAGTGCCCGCATAATCAGGAGCCATCTGTTGCCACTGAGAAATAGCAGAGCTCTGTGTGTGTGTGTGTGTGTGTGTGTGTGTGTGTGTGTGTGTGTGTGTCAGTGACATGGGGGACGGTGTAAATGTGGGTAGATTGCAGTGGGTAGCTGTTACTGGAAGAGTGAGGGAAGCAAGTTACGCACAACATAAACACATATACACACTTTTACACATATGACCAAACACACACACACACACACACCCATGTTCATGTTATTTCTCTAGCTATTATAAAATGCTTTCTCCAAATGTCAAGTCTACCGTCTCCATCAGAGCACCTGGGAAGAGATAGAGCGAGAGAGAAAAAAAAGGCCAGTGAATACATTTATTTTCACAGAAGTGCGGGTGCAGCTTCGACTATTCAGTATTTATACGGCAGTGAACTTTCCTGTCTGGAACATCACTACAGGTCTCAAAAACCAATTTCCTGCACCACGTAGATGACCTGATTCTGCAGCCTCCTACTTACCGGGTACTTCATTAGACCCTTGCTGCAAAACCAAATCTCCAGGGGAGTGGAGCTGGACCTGATCCAACACCTCCTATAACCCTAACCCCAACCAGAAAAACACTATCAACAAGACTTATCCATCTTCAGCCAAAAACACACCCTCTGGATATTAGTTCCACTCTGCCTAACTAGGAGAAGCTACAGTAGATCAGCTCTGACTCCACCCCCTGGACTTTTGGGTCTGCAGCGAGGGATACTCGGTAGAGTTTGGATCCACTATGATTCATGAGTCACACAGCAAGTGTAGAAAACATCGTTCTTTTTTGGCAGTACTCAGTGTCATATATGAAGCAGTGAGAAACCCTCGCACAAATATATTCACAGTGCCACGGTGAAGCAGAGAGAGTCGGAAAGTGTAAAGAAGGTGAGAAATGTAGAAAAAGAGAGTGAGCAATTCAAATAAGAGTGTGAGTATGACTGTATGATATGTTTTAGTATATGTAAATGACTATATGTTGCCTTTAGACTGTGTCTTATTCTTTGATTGAAGAATCAAAGATAAAGGACATGCTGATATAACCACTTCACACATACTTAGGTACACACTGATTCAAATGCCTGTCTCTTCTCTGTGTGCAGGGGAAGCTGTTGGTACGTATGGGCCGGGTGGGTTTAGGAGAGAAGGTGTTACGGGATGCCGTGCAGACCCACAGTCTGGCCCATGAAGCGTGGAGTGGCCTTGGGGAGGCGCTGCAGAGCCACGGCAGCGCTCAGGCCCCTGACTGCTTCCTCACAGCCCTGGAGCTGGAGTCCAGCTGTCCCATCAGGCCTTTCACCATCATCCCCCGGGAGCTGTGAGAGCAGATCTCCAGCAAGTCTCTCACACGTACACTCCCACACATACATTTCACGTTATATTTTCTCTAGTCTCTAGTTTTTTTAATGGTAAGAAATGTATCAAATGTATCCACACTTTTACAAAAGTGCTGATCATAGGTACTGTATGCAGGCTATGGGTTTAGTATTTTGACATTGTTAATCAGAGGTTATACAAGAATTTGTAATCCCACCTAAAACAAATACATTTCATAAAACAGTTATGCTTTTCCCGTGTTGATTTTCCCGTGCATTTTAAATTCTAAAAATGGGCATAAACCAGCAAAAATACGGCTGCCATACAAAACAGGATGTATAACTGCACTGTATTGTACACAGCCTGTTAAATCATATTCATCTTACAGACATATATGACAATCACTAGGTCACTTTATTGTTTGTACTGTACGTTAGATGTCAATGTCAATCCTTTCTATAAAGTGTGATTCTGAGACCACTGTGTGTGTTTGTAATTTGTTCCCTGACAGTGTACACAGTCCTGTAATTCAAGTGCTGCAGCATGGTGCTGTCTTGTGTAATATTTCCAGTGCTGCTGTAAAACTGTAATCTCCATTTACTTTCTGCAAGGCTGCTGTGGTTGCCTAGCAGCCAGCCCCTTATTCGAGTTACTGGGGAGACTGGGAGAGTTTCAAGTGTATGGGTCTTCCAGCACTGAGGGCTTTTCGTTAAAAAAAAAAAAAAAGGGAAAAAAAAGCACTGTGCTTCTTTTGATGCAGAGGCTCAGGTTGGTAATGAGAAAGAGGAATGTGTGGCAGATAAAGGAATTCTGTTATGTAAGAGCTGTAAGTGGGTTTCTTAAAGCAGAATGATTTCTGTCCTCTTACACACATAACATGATGTATAAAGCAAAAGAAGGGCCAACTGGTTGGTCATGATTTGTTTGTTATCTGCTCCCAGTTTTTCAATTGGGAATTTCTATGCCCTGGTTACAGACGCTACAGTATATTTTATTACGCACTTTTCTCTGTGGTTTACATGTACATACAGTCATTCTGTTTTCTCTCCCTATTTTAACCTCTCTCTCACTCTCTTGCCTCTTTCATGAGCGTGCACATTACTTAGTGAGGGGAGATGAATGGGCCAAACGGCCGTGGTCATGGTGGGTGATGTATTGGGCCGCATGGGGAGGTCGTGACAGCAGCTGGTAAAAGGAGACAGATAAATGAATTGCATGGCTTGCCACTTTGACATCAGCTGATGAAGAGTGCTAGGCAGCACCATTCATCGCTTTCACTGTCTGAATAATTAGTCAGGCCAGGCTGGCAGATCGCTGCAACATCCCCTCGGCTTTTCCCTCTTCATACAGCTTTCACTCAGGCAGAACCCGGATGATTGGGCAGGAGAGATGGGACAGATGCGTCTTAATCTTTACTTTTATTTGGATGCTACTTAATTGCTTAATTAAGCCAAAAGCCCACACAATCACCTAAAATCACAAAACCCACCCAGCCACAAACACAAACACAAACACCTACTACCATGTGTTCTTTAGTCATTTACAAATGTTTGCAACAAATTGATATCTTTGTGAGCACATCTACATGCTCTTCTAGACATGCTATAGCTACTTAATATGCCAGGTCTCTCAGCCCTGGATTGTGTGTGTGTGTGTGTGTGTGTGTGTGTGTGTGTGTGTGTGCATGTATCCTTATAAATATTTTTATAAGGATAGGAATATCTGATATTTTTGACCTTGTGGGGACATTTTGCTGGTCCCCATAAGGAAAGAGGGTTTTGTTGTAGGTTTTTTTTTTATTAAAAAAGAAAATAAAAGAGCTAAAATGTTGTCATTACTAAGGGGTTATGAGGGTTATGATGTGGGTTAAGATTAGCATTAATTAGCTGCAGTAATAATTATGCCAGTGGAAACGTGTGTGTGTGTGTGTGTGTGTGTAGTTCGCTCCTCTGGTTACCACCAGACAGCAGGGTGGCTCCTGGTTCCTCACTCTGCAGTGGGAGGCAGGACTCTGAGCAGCTCAGGTGTCCAGACTAGGTTGCATGTCTGACACCAAGCAGTTCCACTGCTTAACTGAAGAGTTTTTTTTTTTTTTAAAGAGGATAAACTGCTATGATGTGGGAGGAATGCTAGCCATATGTGCTAATACTGGATTCATTTAGCATCCAGAAAGAAGCTGAAAGAAACACGACTCTGTACTCGAGAGAAACCCGACTCCCTTTCCATTACCTGACACTTAATCTCCTATTTTCTAAATGATGGTATAATGAAGTCTCACATCCAATTAAACTTTTTCTGATTCTGGTGAGACGTCTGGGCTTCCTGTGTGACTTCAACAGTCATTCCATAAACTTTTGTTTTGTTTTTTTTGTTTTTTTTTGCCTTATTATTGGATCATTTATCTGCTCCAGGTCCTTCATCAGAGCAGAGAGAAGCAGGCTAATTGTCGGCAGACGCATCGTGTTTCACAAACACAAACAAAAGGAAAACTCTCCAATGAGGTCTGCTGAGCTCTCCGCCTCTTCAAAGTTGCACGAGTCATTTAACAGGGCTTCGCTGTAATGCTAACACACCTGTCAGTGGCGGAGTCAAATGAACCGAGACCACGCGCTGCTATTGTTTTGCTCTATAGGTGTTCTGAATATGACCCTGGTCAAAATAACCTGCAAGCTGTCACAAGCCCTTGAGCTGTCCCACAAACAAGGAGTAAAGTTTCACTGCCAGACATTCTAAATTTAGGAAGCATAAAAATAAAAATGATGCCATTTTAACAATGCATCAAAGACACGTTTGTGTCTTGCAGGTGCATTGATTGGAGACGTTGCCAGAAGACGCTACATTTGAAACAGCATGCTCAGCAGTCATACGGAAAAGTAAAAATAGGCAAAAAAAACCTGTGAAAACTAAACCCACTCTTAATAGTTATACACGTAGAGGTAAAACTTTATCAGAAAACAAAGTGCTCTATGTTTCCACAGGAAAAAATAAGATCTATATTTAAACAGTTATCATAAATAGCATTATAAATATTCTGCATTGGCACTACCAGTGTGTAACCCATAGCCTTGGAATGGCATAGGACCTCTCACACACATTTCACTCTGTGGCTTAGTTTGGCATTGTGTGTGATGACGAGTGCTGGAACCAGCTGTTTTATTGTGCGACACTGACCTCTTTGTTCTAAATAAATGAGCTATGTGAGCGTGAGAGTCATCACAACAGCTTGGGTATTATATGGATAGCTAGCCTGCATTCAGTGCACTGCATACCTGAGATAACTGTGAGCCAGAGAAGCTGGACATGGAGCAGAGAGAGTGGAAAAGGTGGATAATGAGCTACAGTTTTTCCCTTATGCAAGCAAACTATATTATACTAGTGCTTACTTGTATAACGATCCAGTGAATGAATGTAAAACATCAATGAATGGAAAACAGGCACAAAGGAACAGGCATTTCCTTTAATGTCAACAGAACATAAACACCTGCATCGATCACACGTCCCACGGGAAATGATTTTTGACAGGTGAGCGTACAGAATTAAAATACATTACGGTAGAAAAGGCCATGGATGTGGCCTATATTGTCCTTGATGGCAAAGCAAGGACTGATCTGCCTCAAGGGTTCATATGTGCCTGGTCCAGGTGTCCTCTGTAGAAAGCCCAAAAAATATATGCACACATTAGGACTAGCAATTTGCATGATACCTTTACAGAAAGGTTTGAGTGCAGGCTTATTTAGATATCCAGCATTCCTGTGTTGCTGTGATATCGACATACAATGACTAATCTAATCATTATTTAGCTGAAGAGTCAGTTTTGAGGTTTTACAAGGTGAAAAAAGTGCATGTATTGTGTGGAAAATCAATCAAATCAGAGAAAAATTACATTTGCTCTGTTGTCAGGAGATGGACGATGCCACAGCCATCTATGACTGGAAGTCCAAGAGGGTAAAATTGGCCATGCTCTGGAGGGATGGTGTAACCCTCTGCCTTGTCACTCAGAGCAACACTAGTCTACTGAATGGGTCTGTGAGCTCATGCATGCAGAACATGGCAGATTTTCCTCTGAGTTGTTCAGCTGCTATCTATCATAGCATGAGCAACAGTTAAAAAAGGTGCAAAGGCTGGATTCATGTCTTGGAGGAAGCCTGGTGTGTGTGAGGGGAGAGCAAGGTAGTGGTTGGGCACTAGGAAATGACCAAACTGGGACAAAATGAAGGTCAGAACATAAATAAATAAATAAATAAAGCTCCTGGTGATGGTGTACTTACAGAATGTATACTGTAAAGGCGGGGTACTGTGGATTTGAAGCAGGAGGTAATGGCTTTAGCTGGGCTAGGATTCAGGGTGTAATGTCCAGGATCTGGCCCCTCTTTCTATATAGATATATACAACAGAAATCAATAATCAAATCAATTTAGTTAAATAAAATTGCTAAAAATATTTTAACAATGACCAGATTTGATCAAATAACGTGCGCCAACTCAGCAGCTCTGTTCCCCAGGATACTTTTGTTCCCAAAGCTGAGAGGCAGAGTCTCACAGCCAATTCTCACAGCCCTGACCTGCATTACTTGGCTCTGAGAAAGCTACCTACTATCATTAAATGCCACTCGAATCCACCAGCAGGCTTAACATGATCCACCCAGCCTGAGCTGTGGCGTGTGGAGAGCTGAAGTGTGTCTGAGGTGTTAATACAGCTGTATTTCCCAAGGGCTTTTTAAAAGGGACATAGCCTGCCATCCTAATGAACAGTGCACCCAATTGCTCTCTGCGGCATTGGCCTTGTGCTGCCCTGCATTCTGCTGGCCCACTGCCGATAGTCGCTTCATAGCATAAATGTTTGCTGAGCCATTGACCTTTCATTTCATTAAAGAGAGGCAGTGTGACCAGGAGGAGCATCGCCCCGCACCCTCTGTTTGCCCACAGCACAGGAAGCTTCCAGTAAGTTATTTTTGTGGTATCAATGTCACAGCTGGTCTTCACTGCTGAAGAAAGCAGGTCTTTTCACTGATTTCTGGCATCAAGCTGAAAGGCTTATTTGTGCTGGTCAAAAGTCTGAAGTTAAACAAAGCTGAGATACTGTTGAGTCAGAGCTGGATACTGTGGAAAAAACTACTTGCAATAACAATGCCTGGCTTGTACTGTGTGGTCATATGAAATCTGGGTAATAAGGTCCACCTTCCTGGAAAAAAACAAGTTCCATCTGGCAACATGAAAATTCTGTCAGTCATTGGCAATACACAACAAACACTGACATCAGTAATCATGGCCAACTGGAAAAAATGTTAAGCCTATAGATATATAGACAAATAAATGCAGTAGATAGATAGATAGACAGACAGACAGACAGACAGAGACAGAGAGACAGACAGATAGACAGATAGATAGGTTTGTTTTTTAGCTTTGCTTGGGCAAATCCCCACAGCCATGCTCTACAATTTAGTGGACAACCTTCCCAGAACAATGGAGGTTATATAAAAGAGGCAAGGGACTACATCTGGAATGGAAATTTCCAAATGCACATATGGGTGTGGCGGCAAAGTCCACAAACTTTTGGTTGTTAAGTAGTTTCATGCCTTTTATGCCAGTCTGCATCGCATATCCAGTCAGCACGGCTATCTCTCGTAGCGCAGCTTCAAACATTGTGAGACTTAAGATTCCGAAAAAAATAAGGCAAAATTATATTCTATATATATTGGCTAAGGAATACGCATAAAGAATCTTCTCATAAGGACTTACAGGAAGGAAGATGTGGCGTTGCATGGCTGAACGGAACATAGCATGCCTGTAACAAAAGGAAAGGATATACATGTTGGAGAATGTGGCACGGTAAGGAGAGAAGTGGTAGGGATGAAAAGTTGAAAGCAAATTATTTCTGGATGGTGAAAAAATAAGCAAAATGTAAATTATTCTTAAATCCTTAAATCCTTACACCAGTGGTGTCCAATCTTATCCACAAAGGGCAGGTGTGGGTGCAGGTTTTCTTTCCAACGAAGCAGAACCCACACCCTACTGAAAGTCAAGATCCATTAATTAGATCCAGTGATTAAAAACAGGTCAAATGAGGTGTGGCTCCTGCTTGACTAGAAGGAAAACCTGCATCCACACCACTTTGTGGATAAGACTGGACACCACTGCTTTACACTATCCAGGATTAAGGAGGAATCTAGATCTAAAGTAGAGGAAAAGCCACCTCACGTTTACAGTGCTTAGTGTAAAATGACAAATGTGCAGGAGTTCAAAACACTTCCATACTTGCAAGGTAATTTGGGTACAGGCTTCTCAGTCACATCATAATGGCACGGAGAGAGGTCTATGTCCTTGAAAACACACAAACAGCACTTATTTGTTATGACACATTCATTTTAAAGTGAATAATGCGGGAATACGACTATCCTAGTAATATTATTGATCCATGAAGAACGTATAAACTGTAACCCACTTTATCCCGGATGCCCAGGGTGTAGTTGTCGGGTCTTGGGCAGCTCCTAAAGGAGTAGGATGCTCGTTGTTGGAGAGCTTCTTGAGTAGAGTCAGTGAAGCTGTAAGCTCCTGGCAGGAGCATGGCCCCACTCTGCATATGCACAATCCGCCTGTTGCGGCCTGTGTCCTTAAATCCGTAGGTCATTCTCACAGGATTGAGGCTTGCCTCCTCAATGAAATCGCGGATGTGGTAACTGCCTGGGAATGGGGTATCCTGGAAAAGAAGGATTTCCTTACTTTGGCATTACTATATTCATGTATATTATGTTACTCTGGGCTGAGGGACATATTGCAGCCATAGACAAAATAGGCCATTGTATTGTAATTCTACATAGTACTAGAGCTAAGGAATGGATTGACTGGTGAACACTTGATGTGACATACAGTACCTACAAAGAGGTCAGCATTATTTTGACAAAATATACTGGGGCATGCAGAATGGTTTGATTGAGAACATACAGTGGTTAGACAATGAAACTGAAACACCTGTCATTTTAGACCACAATAATTTATTAGTATGGTGTAGGGCCTCCTTTTGC
>JAOUQY010000042.1:9714507-9725038 GCA_028566355.1 Doras micropoeus | reverse complement strand
TAACTCCGAATGTGTAAACCTACAAAATGTGCAGGGGGTTGAATATTACTTGGAGGCACTGTATATATATATATATGATGAGACAAGTTTATAGAACGTTAATCTTTCATTCATGTCATCACGTACAGTATGTGATGTAAACTGAAACGTAGGCCAATCCCTAGCTACTGCATTCATTAGGTACGAGCCTACTTGTACCACAGATCAAATTATTCTTTGACAATTCCTAACTCCCAAATGCTCTTATTTTTAAAACGGATTAAACCAGTTGTGTCACGATATGTTCTACAATGTACTATCGTTCTGTCGATCCGGGGAGAGATCATTTGGTATTTCTCTTCTTGAAAATATTGATTAGAAAACTATTAAACCATATTGGTTCTTGTAGCGACATGTAACATGGTAAAGTAATCAATGTGTGTGTTAATTTAGTGTTCTAGACACTGGAGGATGCACTGTGCATCCTTGCATCATCTCTTCTCCACTAGCTTCTCTGGGAGTTTGGGGCAGAATGTTCTACTCTGTTGCTAGGCTACATGGAACACTTGCTATCAAGTAGCTACAGTAAGAGCTTGTTGCTATACACTTTAGTCACCCTATCTCTTGCAGCAATTAACATGCACACACAGACACGGCTAAGGGCCCCAGAGCGCAGGCCGCTTTAGTGCTCTTGTGGCACTGTTGCCATTTTAGACCTCCTGCAGTTTCCACTACGAGGGAAGTAGCTGGATTGTTTGGGCAAAGAATATCTCCTTAATAAAATTTCATCAGGAGCATTACGCCGCGTCAGCCTAGATGCCTCCCAAGAGCACGAGTAAAACGCCCGTGCCCGTTTTAACGAGAACGTTAATGAGAATCAGACATGTGGAGCCTGAAGCGAAAACATTAAAAGATGTCTCAGCCAAATGAACTTCGCGAGTTAGTAATCCATGGGTTTCCACACATCACACACCCAGTTTGGTACCGTCTCAAAAAAAAAAGAGCAAAACACAAAAGATGACATGTACCAGAGTTGTCTTTAAGAGTACTTTAATGAATGTTTATTTTGCTTTGACAAGGAGGCCGTACCCCCATCCTATCCTGTGATTACACATAGTAATTTGACCAGTTGATTCAGAGATACATTGTATGATGATTTACAAATGAACAATTTCTACTACAATAATTGTAAACATTCTGGTTGATGTAAGTGGATTGAAACCACTAAAGAAAAAGAAAAAAAAAAAAAAAGAAAATCAGCTCAGGGATGCATAACGGCCAATGTACTGAAGAGCTTCGAGTTCTCGAGGGCTTAAGGATGCTCTACAAACAAGGAAACCTTTCAAATCTGGGTTGTAAATTTTATTGGAAAACAAAAATATACAACTTGGAATGGATTATTTGAGGCATGACAATGATGTTAAGCTGTTTAAAAAAAAAAAAAAAAAGAAAGAAAAGAAAAGAAAGACAGAAAAAAAAGTGAAAGTGAATATAACCATTAAAAAGCATCATAAGATTCAAACAAGTTCTCTGGTACAGAACAGCAGATACAAAAAGAGTTTATGTACGAGTATCTAGAAGATACACCCGTGTCTTTTTTTTATATTTTTTTCTTTTGCAGTAGTGCAATGCTGATAAATTTCATATATATTATATACTTTGTCCATAGTCCATGCAGAGTTACTCCTCTACATTGTTGCCCTGCCAACATTGTTGCCGAGTGGCAAGCCAGCTGACAGGTCTCCGCTCTTGCTACGCATCGGGTGGGGGGCAGACAGATGTGACGTGCAGGGTTTTGCGCGCCACCGCCCCCGTATCGCCGCAACAAGCACCTGATCGTGTAACCGCACCGTCACTCCAAAAAACACGATGACAGCAAAAGAAAGGGACATGAGGAGTTAGATCCTATGCAGTTTACATGCAGTTCCTTTGGACAGCCGGGAAGAAGGGAGGGGGGGAGGGACTTAACCTTTTACAGATAAATTAAATGAAAAAAAAAAAGGCAAATTATTTATAGGAGAGAAAGAGAGAGAGAGAGGATCTGTACAGGGCTTTCACTTTGCCGTCATCATCTGTACAAACTCTGTGGAGACAGATAAAGAAAGTTATTAATCTCTACAGAACATACAACCTGCATGTGGTACCTCTTAATGAGTCAGCCGGGCGGTAATCGAGTGTGTTCTACAGAAAGCTACTGGGACGTGACTCATCAGAGACGTGAAGCCAGACTCACCTTCGTAGTTCACCTGTCCGTCTCCATCAATGTCTGCTTCTCTGATCATCTCATCGACCTCCTCGTCGGTTAGCTTCTCTCCCAGGTTTGTCATCACATGACGCAGCTCGGCAGCACTGATGTATCCATTCCCATCCTAGAACAGAGAGCATTCTGGGTCACAGACTAATTGATTACTTATAACTGAGTACTGTTCTTGCTTTGCTGCCAGAGTAAAACTTTACCTTATCGAAGACACGGAATGCTTCTCTGATCTCCTCCTCGCTATCTGTGTCCTTCATCTTCCTTGCCATCATGGTCAGGAACTCAGGGAAGTCTATCGTCCCGTTTCCTATGAAGAACAGTTGTTGTAACAACTCCAAGTGCTTTTAGGTCAGATGACTGTGTGTGTGTGTGTGTGTGTGTGTGTGTGTTTAAAACGTACCATCAGCATCCACTTCATTGATCATGTCCTGCAGCTCAGCCTCTGTTGGGTTCTGGCCAAGAGAGCGCATGACAGTACCCAACTCTTTGGTTGTAATGGTGCCATCTCCATCCTTGTCAAAGAGTGAGAATGCCTCTTTGAACTCTGCAGATATGAAAAGGACAGAAAGGCAAGAAATATAAACTAAAAATACAGTATAATGGGCAGAGATCTTTAGGAAAGGTTTGCCAGCCTACTTGTACCTGACTACACTGACAAGTAACCAAAAATGGTCAGAGCAAAATCAATCCATTCCCTTATAGAGTACTTAACTGGTTGTAATACGTGCCAAAACACTTGTAGACTCTATAGTTCTCATCCAAATCCCAGTGCAACACACTGTGCACCGGTTCTCCAACCATTGGCTTAGTTTATAATTCCTGTGCATTAATCTAAGTGAATATTTGGACAGGTTGAAGGAGTCACAGACCGACAGACACATTCAGCAAAGGGTAGCTGGAGTGGGGAAAGCTGATGGAACTGAAAGTAAAGTCACAGCTTGAACCACAACAAACTGTGGTGCAAGGCAGCCCCCAGTTACAACATGTATTAGTCACACATCAGTGCACTACTGTGTGCCTGTGGTGGAGGGTGAGGAACAAACCCCAACACTGCAAAATATAACACTAGCAACCCTGTGTATTAGTAATGACATGTTCCTGCACAAATCTGTGTTATGCAAGAAGCAGCCATTACTGCCAGGCCACTTATGTAACTAATGTAGACTGTATTGATTTCCCATCAGGACAGCTGGCATACAGCTACAAGGCTGGCTTCAACAGCTCACGGCAGATCTGAACATCCAGAGTGATGGAGCACAACTCCACAGTGCCACATTTTTTTACCTCAACTGGCTTACAGGTTCAGCACAGATTCTTCAGTCACTACCAAAACATCACCTCGTTCTTCCGTACAGGAACGACCCTATTTCTATGGTGATTCACTGGGACCTCGCTGGGTTCCTATGGAGATAAGCCACTGAATGTTGGACCACACAAATCCAGATCCTATTTCTAATTCCAATTAATTCCAGGTCACTAACCTGACAGGATATTGGTCCCTGATTAACAAACCCCCTTTCCCCCCCCTCCCCAACCCTTCCCCCCTTTTCCACCTTACTAAGCAACATGGAAACACAGCTGTGACCTCAGAACAACTCCAGGGACACCGACGTTCCTGCCCGTGTCTCAACAGGCAACCCACCCTGACTTCACCGTCTCTATAGCGACAGACCACGGTGACCTAAATGATTCTATTAGGGTTTAGAGTTTCCATTCTGACTACACTTTAGTGCCCATTAGGCATCAGGAGCTCTGATAATGGGCCTGATAGGAAGAATCTAAAAAAAAGCCACGGTGTACAGATTACACAAAGACCAAATAATGTTTAATAAGTTCCTATTTTGGGTGGGGAAGTCATAAGCTCATACTGATACAGCCAAACTATGAACAGAATAGCTGACGTGCCTTTTCTTGCTTGGAAATAATCAAGACGCATTTAAGAGGCAATAAAAAAAAAAAAAGACTTGAAATGTTATTGAGGAAGATGAGAACTGGAAGAATTCATTCAAGCAAACGGACAAACACAATAGTAGGCATTTTCAGAGAAGCCAAATGGAAGAGCCGGTAAGTGGACACACCCTAGCTGCTCGACCTGCTCTCCTACAGTCCAATGTGTGCTTCGTTTTAAAACACTAACTGTTAGTGGGTTTTTCTTAAATGAAGAAGAAGAAGAAGAAGAAGAAGAAGAAGCACAGGGGCACAGACTCCTTTGGCTGTGTGTTTAAAGGGCGCAGATATATCGCTGCAGCAGCAGCGCGTCCATTCATTTCCCCGGCGCAGTTTTACGGCACTGCCATAAAAGGGAAAAGCATAAATCCAAGGCAGGGAGGGAGAGAGGGAGTGAGGGAAGGAGGGAGAGGTGGAGGACAGAAAGAGAGGAAAAGCACGGAGGTCCACACCGGCGGCGGCCACGTGCACGACGGCAAATCGCTTACCGGCAATCTGCTCCTCTGTCAGCTGGTCGGCCTGAGAGGGAGAAAAAGAGAGAAAAGGCAATGTTTAAACCCGCATCAGACTCATCCTGATCACTGCCTCAACCCAAAATGGATCCCTGCTAAGAATATAGTGCACTGCGCACGCCGTGGAAGCCTATGACCCGACATGTCGAGCTTATAAACGACACATTTGAGGTATAAATATATGTAATAATAATAATAATAATAATAATAATAATAATAATAATATCATTGGCGTGAGGGATTGAGCCTTGGCCGCGACGCGCGAGTTCACTGGAACCGCGCCGGAAAACAGCGCAGTCTGCTGCAGCCCGTGGCGCAGTAACACACCGGCACTCAGCAGCGCTTCATCCGCAACTATAAACACCTGCAGGGTGCTACAGAAATCCACAACGACTTGACATAACGAATATAGACGCATAGAAGCGTTATGACCGTCTATAAGCTGCACAACGCAAGCATGACTGGCAATGCGTCAATGTAGATGCTCGCTGGCTAGATAATGATAACTACACTGATTACGGATGCTGTTTTATAATCTGTATCATAATAACAGTATCGTTAACAGGCTATTACACACACACACACACACACACAATGAATCCATATTAGTAGCCTGTATAGATGACGGAAGGGCAGCCTGCTCAGGGATGAGGTTTCATATGAAATTAAAAGCAGCCATGCTTGTCTAGAACATGATAATATTATCATTTAGAAATCATTTAAACCGTGGGCTGTATAACACCGAGGCTCTGAGGATACAGACAGTGCAGAACATGCAGCAGTATTACTGTAACACTATAACACTATAGTATCATTATAATGGAAAGGCTCAAAAGAGAAAATGATGCCTAATTGAGACTACTTCATTTTACACGAAACGATATTGCAGCATTAGTATAAAAGCCGTTATAACCTACCATCGCGCTGTTTTAATGAAATGTAGTTCCAACAAGTCCAACAGTTCGCAGCTGGCAAACAAACAGGATGCAATAGAAGAGAGCCTGGCGCGTCTTTAATGGTCGCTTTGAAACTCCGCCCCGTTCTCGCTACGTCCGCCAACACGCTTCCTTCTGGACCACAAAGGATGATCATAAATACTCACGATTTCTGCATTTAACGGTGCACCAAGATTCCGGTTACATTCCATGGCGTGTCGCTTTAATCTATATTATAAAGATGTACGAAGAAAGTAAACACGAGCGTTCGTTAGGCGTGGGAACTAGCTTCCGGCGGAGTTATACATTCTGCTATTGTGTGATGCGCCGGGCGCAGTACAGCTCGTTGTAGTGCGCAGAAGACGCTTCTGATTGGTGCGTTCCTACCTGCAATGCGTCACTCGCGCGGAGCTTCGGTGCTGCATTCACAGTCAGTCTATAAGGCTGCAAGAAGCGCCGCAGGCTCAGGGTACGCTCTGCATGGACGTGGCGGGACACTTCACAACATATGTCCAGGGAAACACTCACTGAATTAGGTTGTCCACTCCGGATGTGAAACTCTTTAAACTCCCAGTGTTCACTGAAACATTTTCAAAAGGACGCCCCAAACAGCTATTTGGCTATAGGATGAATTACTATAAGGTCTTCAGTGTCATTATGATATATGATGTGTACACACACACACACCCAGGGTATCCATAGCATAATCTCTAAAACTGCAAATTTTCAAAATGATGCTTGTTAGTACATTTATTCTAGCAGTATTTGTGCAATTTGTTTGTGCAATATATGTGCAATTAATTTCATTTCCTGCATTTGGCCTGCAGGATGCTGCTCTCTGCACCTACAGTCAGGGGTGGGGTGGGGGCTGGGAATGCATCAGAAGTCAGCAAAGACATTAAATGTTTAAACCTGTATGTGATCTTCCAACAACACAAGGTTTAGATTCTTTTGCAGTAAGCATTTTTTTTGTCATGTGTCATTGCAAAGGCAGTCATGACATGAGTGCGTGGATGTGTGATGTCAGATGTGGTGTGTGGACTAGCAGCAGCAGGCCTGTGGGCTTACTGTGCTCTGAGGAGTCAGCATTATCTGATGCTGTGTACCTCCATGCTTCACTGCCCAGATTTCTCTCTTGCACCCACCGGCCACCTGTCTCTGTACGGAACGCAGCGGCCACACAGGTGAGAGAGCGAACGCTAGGGATGCGTTCGGTCACAGTAGAGATCTGAAAAATGAATATATGCTGATTGCATGTGCATTAATTCATTGAAACTCTTGCCACATAGACACAGGAAGTACAGGAAGTGCATCACACCCAACCCTTCTATGTGTTCAATTGTAGTGCTAAAACCGGGGGTTTTATCTTACATCGTAGGAAATAAATGCCTAACGGGGGAGCCTGGTATTTGCCAATCTCAGACATCCAAGTCTGGTCATGGAGATTATTGTGAAATTCAAGAAAGAAATATCATACCTCCTCTTCGTGTTAGTCACAAAGTGTGAAAGTCAGCACATTCTTACTATATTTGAATGCAATTATGGAAAAGATCATCTCAGTCTGATGAAGGGTCTGGGTAGTTTGTATTATTTATTAACTTGGTCATTAATCAGCTCTGAATGCTTTTTTTTTTTCATTCCACCAGCTCGTATTAAGTGTAGTAGTAAAAATAATGATTTTGTCCTTTGGAACCCTGTTGCACCATAGGGACTTTCTCCTGGTTGATCATGACTATAAATCAAAGGTGTCTAGAAAATTGCCTTCCTGGTGTATATTTACAGACTATACAACCCTGGAACCAAGTTCTGTGATCTGAAGTGGCTTGTAATGTGTAATCTGGTGCACATGGCTTTGTGCTGTGATGCAAATATCCATATGCACTTAAGGAGCAAGGATTTTCAGATCTCTGTTGAGTTGTGTGCTTTTAATTGGCTGTCTGAGATGGTCATGAAAGGGCTATGGATGTAACGTGCCAGTTTATGTAACGAGCTAGCATGACTGTTTGTGCGGTAGACATACATTAAGCTCTTCTGTATGGCATGCTTGTCCTAGTATAGCCATGGATGACACGTGAAATAATATACTACACATGGGTTTGAGTGTAAAAGCAAACATTCATGTTGTAAATCAGCTCTGGTCCTGAAGTGACTCACTCCCTTCAGCTCTCCAGGCTATCCTATGTCTCTGTTCTCTGCTAAGATCTAGTCACTTGGAAAGCATGTCTAACTGTGCCATTGCACACTGCATTGTGTTAGAACAGCACAGAAGACAGAGTAGAGAAGGTTCAAGTAAAGCCATGCCCAGGAGATAGGCAGGGTCAAACACTGCAGATTCCTGCCTTCAAGTGTGCACATGACCTCATTCTGCAGAGGACGCAGCTGATGTGTCCTCATACGAGGGAGCACTGAGAATTGGGATGCAGAGCAGCTCTAAGCTGGTTTCTCTAATCACGGTCAACTTAGCAGGGCCTCTTAAATGCCCTTTCCCCTTTTTGTAGGTGTGGCTGCTCTTAAACGATACCGGGGTCAATGTCCGAGGTCCGGATTTATACCTGTAACCAGAGGGCACGCCATCTTTAATGCATGAGGCCTCACAATGAACAGGGGTCGAGTCAGTTTTCACAAGTCTGGGTGAGCCTGTGCTAAAATGCTGTCGTTTGTAAGTGGATATAGTTGCACTTAAGCCCCTGAGTGGCATTTGCTATGTCATTTTTGCTGAGTAAAAGCAGGTGTATGTAAACAATATGCATTATTCCAACAAAATTAGCCTATTTCTCTACATATTCTCCACATTCAGAAGGGTTCAGCATTAGAATTAGCTAAAGGTTTCCAGAAGGTATGCAGATTATTAGGTGTCTGTGACATGAAAGAGCTTTGTTCAGAATCATAGCAGTTTATGGATTTACAGCTCTGTAATGATAGCCTGCGGTGTGTGAAGTCCAGGTGTAGGCTAATGAACATCGCAAGCTCTTCAGTCCAATTACTGTTTCTCACAGTGGTCAAGCTTAGTACTTAGTGTCTGGGGCACCTGAGGGGGAAACGGATGAAGTCTGTGGGTGTGTATATATATGTGTGTGTGTGTGTGTGTTTGTGTGCGTGTGTATATACACGTACATGCAGTGCCCTGCCCTTGACCTCCTCTCCCTATGAGGAACTCTCTCTGCAGTGCAGGACTGCAAACCACCGATGATCTAATCCTGCAGGAAAGAACACACACCCACAAACGCTCGCATACATGTACACACACTCCCATTCATCCACGCTGCATAAGCAGACCAAGAGCTGCAGAGGTTGCAGGTGTCTGCCCAGACTAAAACGACTGTGATTGACCGCTTCTCTCCACAAACCCTGCTGCATGCTGCCACACCATGCTCAGATTTGGGAACTGCACTCAGTGTGACGCTGGTCCAATCGTCTTTAAAGGAACGTTTTAGCATATTTTTTTTTTTGTTCAACCTTATCGCCACCTACCGCATCTGTTGTATATGTGAGATTGTCAAAAGACTTTCAACACGTTGCTGTGTACTGAAACCAAACTTTATCAGAATGGGTGAAGTGAATTTCTCTAATAAATAAAAAAAATACACAGTGCAAAACTAATTTCTCAAGCTTCTGAAGCTTCTATAAGTAAAATGCAATCCCAGTTATGGAAAGTGAGGCATTTGCATGGATAGTTTGCAAATTTTGATTTACTTTATTCACACATAACCACCAATTCCTTCCTCTGAACAGGGATTATACAGATTTATAGTAGAGCTGTCACATTTTAAGGCACATTTTGATTTGCGTTGTACATGCAGGTAGGCATTGTAGGGCCATTGAAAATGTTGCTGCAGTTTGAAACGTTGAATGTTGCCTCATTATTCACTTGACTTTGTTTGATAAAAGTGAAATATTAAAGATAATTGATGTCTTTTCATTTAATTTTACATTTAAAAGGGAACTGCATAGTGTGTAGGGAACTAGGGAACACGGGTATATCGGAAGTTCTGTTTTGCTGCTGCTACATGATTGGCTGATTTTATGTCAGCGACCCGCCCCTGCAATGGAAGGGAAGGAGTTTGCTTTTTTTGTTTGTTTTTATTAATTGCCACAGGAATAAATAATGATCAGGGACAGAGTAACAGTATTACAATAGTTCACAATGAGAATTCAAAAGTTCACATAAAGGAAATAAGAAAAAATTATATAAAAAATAATAATAATATGTTTCCGTCAACATTAAACTGATGTAACATACAAAAAAATTGCAACCCAAAAAGAGCTGTAACTTCTTCATTCTCCGTTGTTCCTTTCGATCTTTAGCGATGTTAATGATAGATAATGAGCTAGGAGAACCTAACAGAGCACTGTGCATGAGAAATGACAACTATACATTAAAAAGTTAAAATACATCAACCACAGTTCATAGACGTTGCATCACATTTATTTCAAAAGTGCCTACAGCATACAAAATTAGTCTGAACAGTGTTGTTTGATTTATCAAGCTAAATACAGCCGAGTGCTGTAATGAAGGCACGCTGCTGTCGGGTGTTGATGACGTTGCCGCACATCCCAAATAGAGCCGTTTCAGTGACCGAGTTCCCTATGAAGAGCCCTTTGGGATTTGGGATACAGCTTAGGGACCCTTGTGATCTGAATGCAACCTAAGACTAGTAACCTAGCTGTCAGTTTTGGAATTGTGTTCACTGACGGTGCTGCTGGTTTGCGTAATTAAATACATTTTAATCTGCATTAAAATTTTTAGTGCCGTTAATTTTTTTATTGTGGTCAATTCTTAATTTCATTTAATTAATTTAATTTAATTTCCTTATTTTGTCACTGTGCTGGGCGACACGGTGGCTCGGTGGGTAGCACCGTCGCCTCACAGCAAGAAGGTCCCGGGTTCGATCCCCGGGTGG
>JAOUQY010000042.1:9608466-9621349 GCA_028566355.1 Doras micropoeus | reverse complement strand
CCCTACACCATACTAATAAATTATTGTGGTCTAAAATGACAGGTGTTTCAGTTTCATTGTCTAACCCCTGTATGTGAAAATCCAAACTTTGCTTCTACCTCTGAAATGCTACGACCCATCTCACGAACAGGAACTATTCTCATGCCGGAAACAGTTCTAGAAGCTTCCACAGATGTCTGTCGCTTTGTATACGCACCGGCGCATTCAACCAATGACGTGCATAGGTGATGTTGCTGTGTATTTTGCATAGGCTTGCATAGTACCAGTTTTTCTGGCACTTCAGCATGTATTTTTCCAGTTTCCAGTCAACTTGCTTGTGTTTTGAACAAGCTCTAAATCGTCAGTGTTGGCAAAATAAACAGACTGGAAGAATCAGAAAGAATCTCATCTGTCTGCCTGAAACAAATGTAAATGCATGCACGATTCTGACTGGGAAAGCAACCAGATTCAGCAATTTAGATATCGTATGGATTAGTATCAGATTATTCGATTATTAACCGTTGTCATTGGCGCGATTTGCGTTGTAATGGATCATGTAGGCTTGGCAAATGACCTCATCACTTGAGCAGATGGAGTGGAATAATTTTGGTGATATCAGTGCTGTGGTTACCATGCCGTTGCTACACGTTATGTAAATGGGTGATCTCATGTTGCAGGTCCAATCCAAATGGATCGAGTGTACTTGTGTTTGTGGTGACATACGGCTGAACTGTATGCTGCCTCGCTCGTACCTCCGATGTCTTCTTGCCAGGCCACCCTTCTTTGGAAGGTCAATAAAGTGTGCGTGTGTTTATGACAGTGAAGCTCCTCTTCGGGAGGTCGTGTGTGTGCCGTCAGTCTCCTGCGTCCTGTTATGGTCCTCGGTCGCTGCAGCAACGCAGCAGATGTTTCCGTGCCGCCGAGGCGCCATGACAACTGCAAACAGTTAGTCACATCATGACTGTGTATAATTCCTCATTTTTCATCGCCTTTGAGAGGGAAAGAGTAAATTAACCATGCGCTAAACCATTCCGCGAAGCTCCCCTGCTATCCCGGTTCTGTGAGAGATGGCAAGTGGCACGACTTTGACAAACCCAGCACTTTGCCAGTTTCCTTTTGGGTAGACCACCGTGTAGGAACCTCGCATGAACCTTATTTCCTTATGCTGTTCTTTGGATCCAGATCATCGCCCGTTGGTTTTTGAAAAGTGAACTAAGCCTGGGCTAAGAAAGAAGGATGTGTGGCTTCATTGGGGCTCTGGCTAAGCATGAGGCTCCTTGATTCCCATTTTGACAAAGCTCATAGTGGCATTCCAGTGCTGGCTAAACCAGAGGGTGCTCTTGGACTTTTTAAGGTATTAAGTGTTTTTTTTTTTTTTTAAAGGTTGAAACTCGGTTTAGAAGCCGTTGGTTTTGTTCCTTTTGGTTTTGCAAGCATGCAACTCATGGGACTAAAGATGGATGCTCAGTTTCTGGAACATGGGGCCACAAGATTTGGTTGCATCTCTGAACTGAAAATTCTGGCTTTGACTCACTGACCCCAGTCAACCTCAGACCAAACCTCAACCTACAAATAATCTCTGTGAAGCCACTCCTATGCTGCCAATTGTATATGTTTGTCCCAGGCCTGTTTTTGACCCATTGTTGAGATGACTTGCGACTTCTCTCTTTATAAAAATTTGGTGTAGTTGGCTTCCTGGGACGTTTAGCGTTCATGCCGTTGGTTTGAACGAGATTTATGTTTTCAGCGTAAATCGCTAGCTTCGAGGCTTTGGGAGTTGAGTACGCTTCTCGCATTTTTCTTTCTTTCCCTTACAGTCCCAGACTTTGAGATCTGCGCAATCCTGAGTCAGTGGAATCAAAAATTAGAAACAGTCGCATTAGCTCGATTGGGCGCTAAGTCTCATGGTGGCCAGATACAGAGGAAAATACGCAATTTAGGTTGCTGCCTCTGACCATGTAATTAGGCAGCTGCGGAAAGGATTGGGAAATTTCTCTGCGCACATGGAGTGAAAGAGAAGGGGAATTAAGAAAAAGCAGAACGGGCAAACAGGAAGCGTCAGACTAAATAAAGTCCCGTTGGAGCTGAAGCGCTTTAACGGTTGTTTGGAGCACGACGTAAATAGCCATTCCAGAGTCACTGCAGACCGTAGACTTTAACCACCACGATCCGCCTGGCTGTCAGGACAGGCTTTATTCTGCACTACATTGCATGAGATGGCACACTTCTACCACTTTCACCTGCATGATTTTCACAAATACAAACATTTTCAGGACAACACAGCTACATGGGATTGAGTATTTTGGCCTGACGAAGGCAGAGGCAGTTCTAAATCATGTCCTGGCTTAGAACGTCCGGTTTCCCTAAATGATCACGAAATTATTAGTACTGGACTGTTTAAAATGAGGCTTATTTGAATGCATCAGGAAGTCGGTTTATTTTTTATTATCTGTTGGAACTTGATGTATAATTGATTTTGTCCTTTCATGTCTCTCTTCTCTCTGCCACGTCTCACAGGTGGAAGGCGTAGGACGATATTTTCGCGAGCAGCTACTTCAGTCGCGGCACAGAGGAGCTTTTGAGCTGGCCTACGTGGGATTCGTCCGTCTGACGGACATGCTGTGCAGGTTAGGTCAATGTTTGCAACCATGCAGACACAATATCTGCCTGTCAGTGATAACCAGAACTGTTCATGCAGAATCTCCCTACACTCCTCGTACAGTAACGATTAACCCCCAGGCGCAGTAGGAAGTTGCTCTCAGAGGCTTCTCGCACTTCTTCAAAGCTCGCTCAATAAGGAACGCTTTAGCAGAGCTCGCGCTGTTGTCCTTGGCGGCTGCACGCATACCTGAAGCTCACCCAAAGAAAAAAAAAAAGGGTCCACATCTGGAGAGCTGTGCCTTAATGCCTGTTGGAACGCAGCTCTGTGGACAGGTTAAGGAAATGAACTTCCACGAGACCGCTGAAGCGACACGAACGGGACACTAGGGCGGCCGCTCGCGTCGTTAAAGCTCTGTCGTTTCTCGCCTTTTTTCCTTTCTTTGCCCCGTATTTCATTCTCCGTATTTCCCCGCTATATATTATTTTATGAAAATGTGTCAAAGTTCGTCTTGGTTTCCGCCCTAGTTTTCGTCCCAGCTATTTCCTGTTCTAGTCAATCTCTTCCCTATTGCACAACACCACAAGCGGTGCAAGAATGAAGGGAAGTGTGGATTTTCCTCCAATATGCGTGTAGCCTGAGGCTGCATCATTCTGAACTCCAGCCCGTATTGCATTATGGAATGTTTTGACTTCCTCAAGAAAAGGAGACGTTGTATGATCAAGTATTTGGGATACCTTGCCAAAGAGAACGCAAGTTCTTTTTAGAAAGACAGCTAAAAAAAAAAGAATCTGGCCAGGCTTTAAATCGGACACGGTTTTAGTTTTTAGTTGATTGGATGTTCATGGCACAGAGGGTTCGCTGAGATACTGATGCTGTAGAGGAGGACCGAGTGTCTCGGTGTACCGCCTTATGAACTGTTGATTGCAGGGTTTTTTAACGACTGCTTTGTGGAGGTAGACTTTCTGTCCTGGGTGGTAGGTTCCAGAGCACTTTGTGTGTGTGTGTGAGAGAGAGCGAGAGCATGGTGTGGTTAGTGTGTAGTGGCTGGGTTGTTTGATCTGGACTGCTTGGTCCAGTGCTCTTCGTATAATAGCAGGACTTTTTATAACAAGAGCCCCACATTCCTCACTGCTGTGTCTGCCCGTGCAGCAGGCCTTACACACTGCAGGCGCCTGAGTGTGTGTGTGTGTGTGTGTGTGTGTGTGTGTGTGTGTGTGTGTATGTATGTGTGTGTGTGTTACATTGTTTCCAGGTGAAAGATATTACATATTTTAATAGTGTATGACCAAATATAATAATGTAAATATTAAGATAGCATATCAAGAGCTACATTTGGATGCATTATGACCTTGATTATTGGGCTCTCGAATGGCCTCCAACGTCCTGCACAGATTTCATGCTCATTCTATTATATTGAAGTATTATTGTGTATTATTGAAGTCAAGAGTGTTAGACTCTCCGAATTATTTTCAGAAGTGTTTACGAGACGTCATTGCTCCGTATTACGGCAGTGTTAGGAGAGTACAATTGTATTATGCTCATCAGGGTAAGTGTTTAGTATTTTAGTAATTAGTAAGTACGGCATGAAAGTGCAAAAACCGCTTGTATTTAAGCTACCGTCAGCCAGGTATGAGTCACTGTGGGTCATCACGATCGTAATCAGTGCCATGGTATAACTGCTCGTTCTGTGGTATCATGAACAGAGCATATTAATGCCACCGATTTGTCAATAGAAATTCTGTTTGTAAGGAAAATTTCAGCCCTGCTGTAATCTCGCAGCACATGAATGGCGCTGGATTGCTGCCCGATTACAGGCGCTGCGCTTCTCAGGGACCGTTAGATTGGGTTAGCGTGCTACATCTAACTGGCTGACATGGTACTGATAACCATGCCGTAATGCCCTAAGCCGTTGCTGATTGTTTTTGGATCTGTGTCCTTTTGTGCATTTTGTTCTCCAACGTGTTGAAACCATTTTGACCCGGATCGCATTGGCACGCCAACCGCCGCATAAAAAGACGCGGATCGGGCAAGCAGCCGGCTTGAATATCTCGCTTTCGCTCAGCTTAACAGAGTTTGCAATGCATTTAGTCACTAGCTGGCTATCCTGGGTTCTCTAGCCTAACAGATTCTCACCTGGGTTACAGTAAAATCTCCAGAGTGGGGCTAAATCATCTTGACTATCATTCACTAGCTTCTCACTGAATTAGGAAATAGATAAATGACCTGCCAGAAAAAGAAAAAAAAAAGCTAGGGAGTTGGTTTTCACTCTCCTGCTCTCTGTCTCCTGACTGTGGCTCCTGCCAAGCACAGAACGCTCATAATGATGATGTTTAACATATCTGTACTGCCATGTGATGCACGGCTACAAATTTCCGACCGTCCTTCTGACATGACGCCTCTGACATCGCGCTGGATGGGTTACTATTATGCGGTTGTCAGGGTGAGGGTTTTTTTTGTCTTTAAATTAAAAAAAAAACTTCTTTGGAAGTTGCTGGGGAACAGTTTATTGGATTAGACTCTTAGGCTGGGGTTATACTTAACACATGATGTGGTTTACGTAACAGTATTCACATGATGGTCTGCATATCTTTTTTGTAGACGGTGAGGGTTGAACGCGGCGTCCACTAGAGGGCAGGTCAGAGCCAAACATCCCTGTAAGGCAGGTTTCCATGTCGACCTATGACATGTTTACGGGTTATCATGGGTCAGGCGTTCAACTCCGTGAAGCAGTGTGGAGATGTTAAACACATGGATGAGTTCTGCTGGTTGTTGTTGTTGTTGTTGTTGTTGTAATGATTAGAGCTAGAAATCTCATAATCTCTCTAGGAGGCTATCTAGGATAGTACATTCAGTGGGGTCCATAAGTATTTGGACAGCAACTCAGTTTTCATTAACTGTTTCTTTCTTTCTACATAGCCCATCTATTTGTACAGGCCCAGAAATAATTTTACAAAGAACAATCTGAATTATTTTTTTTATTTTTGGATGCAAATCCTTTGGAACCCATAGACATCAGTAAGTGAAAAAAATGCCCAATTAGCTTGAAGTCAGGTGACCGTCTCTGCCATTAAAGAACAGTCCATTCCTTAAGAAGCACTTGGGCTTCAATCTGTAAACCTTCTGTACTGTGAAGTGCCATTCTGTCAGTTTTGCAGCATTTACATTTATGACATTTATCCAGAGTGACTTTACATTTATCTCAGTTACACAACTGAGGGTTAAGGGCCTTACTCAAGGGCCCAGTAGTGCCAGTGGTGTGGATTTGAACCTTCAGGTCAGCAGTCCTACATCTTAACCACTGAGCTACACTGCCCACATTTGAATGAACCCCTTGCATTTGAATGAACGTGAGCAAAAAATATGGCTCTATACAGTTCAAATATACTTCCTGCTACTTCTATCAGCAGTCACTTAATCAGTAAACACCAGTGACACAGTTCCACTAGCAGCCATGCATGCCCAAGCCATAACACTGCCTCCACCATGTTTGGTGGTGAGGTGGTGGTGACACATTTTTGTCACTGTGATTTCACACAGAGAAATTGATCAGTCTGTGCAGTGAGACACACTAGTGAAGACAAACTAGGGGGCAGTGAATGCACATGCCTGGAGCGGTGGGCAGCCCTAGACACAGCGCCCATTGGTGGTTAGGCGCCTTGCTCAAGGGCACTTCAGCCAAGTCCTTTTGACCGCGAGAATCGAACCCGGAAACTGCCCCTGATTGACAGATAATGATGTATATTTTGGATCAAGAGACCTTCATTTCCTTCTCCATACTCTTCTCTTCCCATCGTTCTGGTACAAGTCGAGTGCATCTCAGTGCCTCGTATCTTGACATAATGTATTAACACTCATAAAGATGTCTCTTCATTGCAGACTTCAGTACCCTCCTAGAAAGTGTTTTTGACTTGGCTTGATGTTGTGAAGGTTGCTCACCAGCGCATTCCTTCTTTGCAAGAATATACCAGATTGTTGATTTCATCTCTCTCATAGGTCTCTCTTTTTTGCTGCCTAATGAGTTCCTCCTTCGCTTGCATCGACATCTTTTTGGCAGTCGAAAGTTCCAATATGAACAGCTATCAAATGCAACACTTGGACTCGGCTCCAGACCTTTTTCTCTCCTTAAACTGTATGAGGAAACAGGCCACACCTGCCCATAAAACTGCTTATCAGTCAATTTTCTACTTGCTTATGAGCCTGTGAAAATGGAGGGACTGTGTAAAAGAAAATGACTGTAATTCCTACATGGTTAATGCAATATATTTGTTAAACCCCTTGCATTAAAGCTGATACTGATACAATCTTCATTTCTGTACAGAGGCAAAAATGACAAAAAGCATCACTGTCCAAATACTTAAGGACCAGAGCGTGAGTATGTGATTTGCCGCATAGCTCTAGTTTGTTCCGTCTTTATGCATCATGTGGGATTTTTTTGGGGAGGCATGCAGTACTAATTAGCCAAATGAATGCTGGACATGTGCGGCAGGAATATCAGAAAGCAGCTCTAAACCTGGCTTTAAGCTAGAATCAGTAACAGACCGAGTGTCTTTAGGTCTCTGTGAAGTGTGATTGTGGTTTAGGGACACAGATTTTTCTCAGCTGTATGACATCATTGTAGCTGGGTTTGCCTTATTGAGCTTGTCCGTACTAATTTTAATATTCGGATACCCATTAAAGTTAATGAACATATGTTTGGTTGACCACTAGGAGAGGGGAAAAAGTGCTTCATTAATGTATCATCCTTCCAGTGCAATTAAACTTGTCCTGGTGGCAGTGCACATGTTTGTATTTGATGTAATGCAGAGGAAAAAAGTGATCAGAAATATGAAGCGAAGAACGGAGCGAAGGCTTTACTGAATTCTGAGCCTGTAGCCCTGCTGTAGCAGTGCATGCTCTGGTGCTGGTTAAATCTTCGTTACGAGTTAGAAATCAGAGTACTGGATCTCGTTGGATTGACAAATCTCCAGTAGCAATGCATGTTTTTAGAGTCATTACAGACATTGAATGCTCCATACAAACACGGAGCCTGGTGCAGAAGGAAACGTTACAGTTAAACGAAGAGTAAGCTTTCAGATTGACAGGGCAGAGTGAAACACACACACATCGCCTTTACCCATTAGCCTAGTAGTGGAAAGCTCTGCCATTCAGCACAGTTTCTAAACAGTCTCACAATAATTATGTATTATGGCATTGAGACGGTTGATTAGGCCGTCCTTTGGAGCTTTCTGGTATTCAACCGAGACTGTTATGTTATTTTATGTTATGTTATGTGGTCATATTTATCCATGTCCAAGACACATTGGACCCTGTTCACACCTGTATTTACGTTGAAGAGCCATAAAATTAAAATCCCTTGTCTAATATTGGACAAGTCCGCTTCTGCTGCCAGAACAGCACTGACACATTAAGGCATGGAATCTACAAGAACCTCTGAAGTTGTGCTGTGGTATCTGGCACCAACACATTAAGAGCTGTAAGTTGCGAGCTGAGGCCTCCATGGATCGGACTTGTTTGTCCAGCACATCCCATAGATACTGGATTGGATTGAGAGATCTGGGGGATATTGAGGTCAAGTCAACACCTGGAGCTCTTGTTCCTCAAACTATTCCTGAACAATTTTTGCACATCCATCCTGCTGACAGAGGGCACTGCCATTAAGGAATACCTTTGCCATGAAGGGGTGTACTTCGTCTGCAACAGTGTTTAGGTAGGTGATATGTGCCAAAGTAACATCCACAGGAATGCCAGGTTTCCCAGCAGAACACGGCCCAGAACATTACACTGCCTTTGCCGTCTTGCCTTCTTCCCATAGTACATCCCGGTGCCATGTCTTGTGACGCACAATGGTCCGGCCATCCACATGATGTAAAAGAGACCAGTGTGAGACCAGTCCACCTTCTTCCATTATACCATGGTCATGTTCTGATGCTCATGTGCATATTGTAGGAACTTTTGGTAGTGTACAGGGGTCAGCATCGGCCCGCTGACTGGTCTGCAGCTACACAGCCCCATATGCAGTAAGCTGTGATGCACTGTGGCACTTCTGGCACCTTTCTATCATATCCAGCATTAATTTGTGCTACAGTAGCTCAGGGATCAGACCAGACACCACTCGCATCACATGCCACATACATCAGTGAGTCTTGGGCACCCATGACCATGTCACCAGCTCACCGGTTGTCTTTCCTAACCACTGCATACCAGGAACACACCACAGTCTTGGTCATCTAGCCATCACAATTCGGCCGTTCAGAATCAGACTCACTCAGATTCTTACGCTGTCCATTGTATATATCCTTCCATTTGACAGTTGGCACTGTAACAGGATACTGAATGCTATTCACTTCACCTGTCATTGGTTTTAATGTTATGGTTGATCGGTGTATGTATAGACATGATGATAAACATGGCCTTGGACTCCTGGGGCCATAGATGGCTGAGGCTTTGTCATGATTTGAACGATCGGTCAAGAACTTTTCTATTGTGCCACTCGGGAGCCTAGATTTAATGGAGTGGCACTAAATTGTATATGCAATTGTACATCTATGGAAGTGGATCGTTGATGTTTTAGGGATGTTTTGATCACTAGCAGTGAGTGGGCCTTTGGGATGCTTGTTGGTATTGGCATATTTAATCCCGAAACCCTGTTTGCCTCTACCAGGAGGTTATATATGAAGGAGCTGTAGATGAATCTTTCCATAAGATTTTCACTCCAAACATGCATCTAAATCCATGTAGAAATGTTTAGCAGAACACAAAGGTGATGATGGCCTTCTCAGTCTTGTCATTTGAACCCTGTCCGAAACTACAACAAGGATTGAGTTGAAGCTGGCAGGCCACATACACAAACATAATAATATAGAAACGTAAAATGTTTTGCATGAAGGACCGTCTTTTACAAGTGTCCAACTAAAGGAATACTAGTGCATCTAAAAAAATTGGACTATAGTGGTTATAAAAGTTCATTTCCAGTATATATATGCCGTGTATCTCTCGGTCTGGTCCAGCACACGCAACCACAAACATGAGGAAGACTGCTGACTCGACATTCGAGAAGACGATCATCAACACCCTCCAATTATATGAGATACTGGATTTCTGCTTTTCATGAGCTACTATGCCATAATGATCAAAATAAAAATAAAAATGCTTGAAATATGTCTCTTGACGTGCAATGAATATAAAATATGAGTTTACCTTTTTCAAATTAAACTTTTTCCACTATATTGTCATTCTTTTTGCCATGCACTAGTATATGGCTCTAAAAAAAAAACAACAGACGTGTTATTTGCATGCCATTGAATAAACTGAGAAGGGTTCAAATTCAAAATATCTTCAAATCAAGTTAATAATTCCACCAAGGTCTCATAGTCTTTATGAATCAGTACCTTGAATAGTTTATGGTAACAAGCGATCTAATTAAACAACTAAAAGTATATTGTAGTGGGCGTATCGGATACTAGGTAAGCTTTTGTTCTCTGGTGTTTGTGTTTTAGGAGTGGAAGCACCACTTTACAGCAGCTTCCAGCCCAGTGGCTAAAGGAGGTTCTAGAGGAGGTGAAGTGCAGCGACCCTTCTTCTAAACTATGCGCCACCCGCCGCAGTGCCGGAATTCCCTTCTACATCCAGGTAACTCGTACGCCTTATCGTGTGTATAAGCGCAGGAGTGATTAACGCAATCATTCCTGTACCCAAAACGGCATAAGCGGTTTGCCTTTATGTCAGTGTCACTGTCTAGGTTCCTCCTCAGTGAATGGCCCTTTTGAGAGAGCTGTTCAAATCAAGAGATGGAAGAGAGAGAAAGGAAGGGAAGAGAGCGGATTATTTCAATACCCTGGCTGGAGTGAGTGCGTTCCTGCGGCATATTCCGGAAAAGCCAGGCTGACGTGGAGGGGTCACACCCTGTGGCTCCTTCCCCCCCTCACCCCCACCTTCAACTCTCACAACTCGAAGCTTGGTCATGCTTACATTTCTCCTTAGAGGCGTTTTTGGAAAGTTTAGTTCCATGACAAGAACTGAGGAACTCATGAAACTAGAGTTTGATCCCATCCCATCACTCTCAGCTACCCTTCCTACGCTAATGAGCTACGACTTGTGAATTCACGGCGGGGCGTGGGTGATTATAGGGGCTGTTAATGAGACTGAGGCAGGGGAGAATGAGAGCTGTGCTCTGTTCATCATCGTCACTAGTTTATCCAGTCACCCTTAGTGAAGTAATATTGTGGAATGACTCCCATGGAAGCAGAATGAGTAACGCATTACATATCTGTTGTTGGTCACTAGGCTTTGCATTGCTATAGCACAACCATCACTCCTTTAATAAAGCTCTATAATCCTAGTATAAACCTTTTTTCCTGTGCAGGCGTTGCTGTCCTCCGAGCCGAAGTCGTCCAGCTGTAGCCTGCTGAAGATGACCATGAGAGAGCTGACTGCGCTGGCCATGCCGAGTCACGATGGCGCTACCGACCGCAGCACTGTCCCACAGGTTACACCCATCCACACTCCAATTTACTCACGAATACAGGAAAAAAAAATGAAAATGAAATGGCTTATGCTTTTCTAAACTGACAATTTGTCTACATGTCACCAGGTCCATGCTTTGAATATTTTAAGGGCTCTATATCGGGATACACGTTTAGGAGAAAACATCGTGCCCTTTGTGGCAGAGGGCCTGCAGGCCGCAGTGCTTGGCTTCACCTCCCCCATCTGGGCTGTAAGTTGTTGTTGTTGTTGTTTTTTGTTTTTTTTTATCATTCCTGTTGCAATGTTTTATTTTTCTTCCATGTCCAATAAAGCGGTCAGCATGAACTTGGACATATAAGCAGACATTTCGTTACAAAGGTTTCATACATCAGAGTTTCATACAAAACGCAGGAAGGTTGCCAGCTCGCTTCTACTTTATTGCATAAAGTTGAAAGCTGATGTAATTGTAGTTTGGCAACCACTCGTCAATACAAAAATACCCGTGCGCACACGCAGACTTAGGTTTCTTCATGCTTTCCCTCACGTACACGCCGTGTTAAATTGTAACCGATTTCCAGGCTCTGACCAGTTAATCATTAAGTATTCAATGGGACAAGAGCTCTGTGCATACACACACACACAGCTGTTCAGTGCTCCTTAGACATTTTGAACACCTTTACCTTCTCTCCAGGGCACCACAACATTAAATCCAGGTCACATTCCCCTGGTTCTCAGCCTCTCCTTCAATCTCTCATTCTGTCTCCTTTTATCTCTCATTCTGTCTCCTTCCGTGTATCCCTTTGTCTCTTTCCCTGTTCCTTCCTTCCTTTGTTTTTTTTTTTTTTTTGAAAGTTCACCCAGGATTGTAGGGTGTAAATACAGTTAAAAAGCTTTGGCCCTGGAGGGTGGAAATCCTGATCCATAATTCAGTTTGACTTTGTTTTGTCTCTGTACGTTCTAAAATAGCCTCCCGGCAGTCTTCGTGGTACGGACGTGACAACGCTACAAGAGAACACTGTCCCAGACAGTCCCGCTCGTATCGTGACCCAGATCTGTGAGAATCTCTGGGGGTTTCTGTGTATAACGTGGCTCTTGTTGCTCGATGATTATGATAGCGATGTCAGGCGAGAGTCAGGAGCACGCTTCGGATGTGGAGCGGTTCTTATGACTGCGTCGTGAGAGCTTCGTGGATGGGCGAAGGAGGAAAATGGCATGTTTGTGTTTCGGGCTGCTTCTTGGGCTTAGACTGTAGATACTGTATGTAAAGCATCAGAGCGATGGGTTCTGATAGGGATTGCACGGCAGAGTGATTTCCAGTTACAGCCATGAGGACAGGGAAAGCTTATCTAGGTCACCTCTGTTTCACCCCTTCTACAGGTCCCTCCCTCTCCGTATCGCTTTCTCTCTCTGTTTAACTGTATAGCACTTCATTGGAATGACTACATCACACGCTAAATTATGTAAAGCTTTGCATAGCAGTATCTATGGTAACTGTCATTTCTCTTTTTCAGGTCAGGAACTCCTCCACTCTCCTTTTCAGTACTCTGATCACTCGGATATTTGGCGTCAAGAGAGGGAAGGATGAGCACTCCAAAAAGAATAAGTATGAACCCAAGGTTTTCACCACTAGTCGGTTTTGATTGATTCCATCTAGAGTCCATCTAGACTAGACATCAAGTATATAATCTTTTTTTTCCTATACGTCCATTGAATTTAGTCATAGCTGTGTGTGTACACATGACCTTCACATCCATATGTACAGGGGTTAGACAATGAAACTGAAACACCTGTCATTTTAGACCACAATAATGTATTAGTATGGTGTAGGGCCTCCTTTTG
>JAOUQY010000042.1:9592518-9603223 GCA_028566355.1 Doras micropoeus | reverse complement strand
AAAAAAATGACTTGTGATTATCTCTGACAGACAAACAAAGTGGAAAAAAAACCCTGTATTGCAGACCCAACAAGTCTGAGCTCTGTTGATGGTGTAGTTGTTGAAGTTTGGTTGCTAGTTTAAGTGGCAAGATTTTTAGAATTTGTCATTTGTGACTATGAGGCACCTGCGCCTTACTTTTAATCGACTCCAAAACAGAACTAGCGCTGCTCAAAATAATTTTTAAAGAAAGGGAAAATTCATATTTCTCACTGGTGGCAAAGACAAGAAGGGGTGAAACATGTCACTATAAATCACCAAGTCACATCCATGATGGTTTTTATCATTACTTTTGGTGGCTCTTTTATTGTCGGTCATGACCCTTGACGTCAAAAGCAAGCGATTCGCCATGGTTTCATACAGTAAAAGGAAAAGCGTTCGTACATTTTTGCTCTTTAAAATCTGTACACATGCCAACCGCAGCAGATGTACTATAAGATGTTTTCTTTAGACACAAATGACTTGTGCAATATAAATAGATGAAGCTCTAGTAAGATCTTGGCAAGATGAAGAAATACGCTTTAAATGAGTGAGATCACTGCTGGCCGATGTGAAGATGTATGCAAGTTAGTATCAGGTATAGATTTAAAGCATGGTAATAAAACTGCAGAGAAAGCAGGCTCTCTGCACACCCACATTCAAACATCAAGCAGTTTTTCCCCCACAAGTCGATAAGTCATTATGCCTTTCTCATTTTTCTTAACTCATTTGACCGGGTCAACATCCAACCAGTAATCTGAGTGACAGGAACCCGTGCAGTGTATCTCTAAAGTCTATTGTTACCCAATGAACCATGCAAAGCATGTTTAAAAATTTGGTTATGTATATACTTTTTCCACCTCCTACTCTAAATTCAGGTCAGTAGCTGATGCACATGAACAGTGAGCAGTGTGTTTCTTTCTAGACAGCCTGTATTGTCTGTACGCATAGTGCTAATGTACATTTTATTCCGTAAACAAATTCACCACATAAGCAAATATGTGTGTGTGTACGTGTATACAGGCCTCAGCGTAACCAGGAGCATTTTGTAGCATGTTTTTTGTTCACATAAACATGGTAAAGTGTGCGTAGGCGAAGTGTAAACACAGCAGGCAAATGAGGATGTGAAGTGTGAACAGTTATGGGATCCTCGGTACGTGTGTCAGAGCGGAAGCAGGTTGAATCCTGTTTATGTGGCTGTATGAGGTCAGATACGAGCCAGTCTTGTGAGTGAAGGTTACCGTTTAAAGCATCTTGTACTAACGGAGCATTTCAGGCGGGCGTGGGACATGGGCACATGTTTATCACAAATAATAACTCTGCAAGGTTGTTTTACAACATCCAAAAACATTTTGTAGTGCTGAGTGACAGGATCCATGCTTTTCTGCAGGCACATGTTGCTTCACGTCAGGCCTAATTTATGGCTCTGTTTGTGTGTGTGTGTGTGTGTGTGTGTGTGTGTGTGTGTGTGTGTGCGTGCCATGATAATATGTGTGTCAGACAGGGTAAAATGTCCTTGTGACCATGACGGCACCCTGCCCTTAACCTGGATCAGAACATGTGTATACGCTCTCACCACAGGATGTGGTGTATGTGAGCGCACACGAATGTGTGTGGCTTTCTTTCAAGAAGAATTTGTCACAGCTGAAGATGGAACATGTGTGTGTCTGGAATTCCATCCTAAAGTTTGGCTAAAACTGGCCCTGTTGTTGAGGCCGACCCCAGTACGGCTGCCGCTGCCGTTGCTGTTGCTGCTGCTGCATAAAAAGGGAATTAATTACAACAGTTTCACTTCATCTTGTTCCTCAAAGCAGGTTCAGTTAAAAGCAGGAAGTTTATGCGTGTCTCAGACAACCATGCATTGCGCAAAGTCTTGCCCCCCGCCCGGTCCCTAACCAGATTCCCAGACCTGCTTCAGGAATAAAGCAACGTTTAAAGCTGCGCCGCGTGTTCCTGCAGCGCGCCATCACAAGCAAGGCAGCCTAATGAGAGCTTTATAGAGCTGTAAAGAGCTCTGCCTTTAGGAAGTGGTTTACTAACCAGACCTCTAACAGTTACTTACACAAAAAACAGACATATACATGCATGCACACACACACAAACAAACACAAACGCTCCTCCTTTCCTAATGACGCTCTGCGTGTCGCCTCCTGTTAACGGCCTGAGGTGAATTTTGGTGCTTGGTAGATAAGTGGTGTTGAAATGATTTTCCCATTCTCGCATCATTTCCTTGAATTAACCATCTCTCCTTTTCTCTTTAAGGATGACCGGCTGGGAGTTCTTCACACGTTTTCCTGCCTTGTATCCTTTTCTTCTCAGCCAGCTTGAAGAGGCTGCGAGTTCAGTGGACAGGTGAGAAGTGTGTGTGCTGTTTGTTTTGGAGTTTTCTTTTGTTGTACCCTGATTTAAGTCGACCAAACAGCCCCTGAGGAAACACAGTTAGTCGTATTCTCCGTCCGCCCAACACCCCCCCACCCCCCTTCTGTTTTCTCAAAATGAGAGCTCTTTAATGTAAGTTCGTTTAACTGCCTTATTGAGCCTCTTTAGTCCTATTAAACCCTGATGGACAGCTTCCTACTTCAGATGGCTTCGATAAGAGGGCCGGCTGTGTGTGGGAGCGGAGGCCATGTTGGATCCAGACCACCCTCCGGTTTCGCTTCCCCATCTCCGAAAAGCTGTTGCACTCTTATCTGTAATCCCACCGTTTCATTTTGACACAAACGCCTTCCAAAGTCGCATTGTAAAAAAAAAAAAAGGCCCTGGGGTCACCATTTTTGTAATATGAAACGTTTTCTCCGTCTGGCTCTGGCTGAAAGCGCGGTGACACTTTCTCACGGTCTGGCTGGAGCTGCTTTCTTCCAGCAAGCCACTCGCACTCCTTCAGATTTATACTTAATAACCCAATACTAAATCACATAGGACATAAAAAAAAGCACAGAAAGATAAAACAGAAACTTGAAAAGTCAAGCAGGGTCCCAAAACTGCCTGATGTTGATGGAGGCAGAGAAGGGGCTTGTGGGATAGGATAGTTGTGGTGGAATTGTGGGTAAAGCCAGCTTAGACATGCACTTTTGATTGATATTGCTTTTTTTTTTTTTTTGGAGTTACTTCAGGATCGTGCTTTTCTTTGGATGACTGCTTTTAGAATGCAGGAGGAAAGGAAAAACTATTAGCAGGCATACAGGAACAATGTGGCTCGCATACCTACGGCATGTACGCTCGTCCTAATGCGATGCTATTTCGTTGTCTCTGCTGTTGAGTTTGTTGCTGATGACTGCATTTCCTTGGAGCAGTTGCATAGAGTTTTGTAGCTTTTGGAACCCTTTTCCATGGAACGCTGCGAATATAATATGCTTGGTGGTGCAAAGGGAGCTGAAGAGTTCAGAGTGTCATTTATACTTCTGCTTTAATGTGAATTTTTTTTTTCCCTGTATATTTTTTTTCTACTTTCCTCTTAATGCACATTCTCTCTCTCTCTCTCTCTCTCTCTCTCTCTCTCTCTCTCTCTTTCTCTATTATGTGTCGATCCTGGCTACTGCTTGGTCTTTGGGGTCTAAATGCATTACGTTATCAGCTTATCTGCTCTGGATGGACTGACATGAAGCCATTCACGAGTTGTGTAGTTCTAGCTGAATGTGTACTAGACTTAGAGACTATGGAAAAACCTTGGCTTCTAGAGTATGGCGGTGATTTTGTCATCTTTGAGAGTTTGATTGATTATTCTGTGTGTGAGGAGGGCGGGGGGATGTGAATGGGGGGTGGGGGGGGGGGTGAGGGTGTATGCATCGGTGAGGCAATGTGAGATGAAGTGTGCGTGTTTGTGTTTGAATGATGTGATTATTCCAGCATGACATCGCCAGCACTTCCAAATGTTTACTCTGGCATGCATCTCCTCTGGAGAGACAGATCGAGATGGATGAGAGAGAGCCAGAGATGGAAATGAGAGGAGAACTGAGTGAGAGGGCCTGCTTCGGCGCCTGACTACATTTGGCCTGCCTCACCTCTAGATCAGGCCTGTGCCGTGCCTTTCAACGCAGAGATGAAAATAGATCTGTTTCTGTAAACACAGAGAACTCCTGCACTGATTCTGCACTCGTTCCAGATGGACCTGTTGTTCAACATGTGCTCTCTGTCTGTTGCAGTGATGCAGGACAAGTGAAGCTGCACCCCAGCCTGTTCCTGCTCTTGCTGGTTTTGGGACGCCTCTACCCCTCACCTATGGATGGATCCTCCTCCCCTTTGGGCCTGGCCTCCTTTAGGCCCTTCATAATCAGGTTGGAGTACCGGGGCCGTCAGTTCTTTTAAACCCTGAGAATAGCGATAGTTAGTTATACATTTCTAACACAAGGTGAAAGCAGTTTACAAAGATCACAAGCGGAGACTGAATCTTCAGTGGTCTCCTTTTTGTTATAAAAGATGTCTTTAACAGAAACGCATTCACTTTTTCATGGGAAGGTTGTGAATCCAAATCCTGACAAAGCCACAGACATCTGTAACTGAGACACCAAGCTATGAAACGCCATAATTGGTGCTTCTGGCATTACTCTTCCCCCAGTTGGATTAGAGTGACACTAACCAGTCATGATGTTTGTGTGATTGCGAAAGAGGACAGTTAGCACTCTTTGTCCAAGTGCATTTGGCAACCTCTTAATGCAGCACAAGCAGCAGTTTGCATAGCTGCACATGTCAGAAAACACCAGCCTATGTAGGATCTAGAAACCATTCTACACCCAGTAGAAAACTGTTTCCAATTTAGGTACTTTTGGACAGCGCTTCTGTAGTAATTATGATTGGGGATAAGCGATCTCTTATATAGAGCACTTGCATTAACAAATCCCAGAGATGGCCATGCCTTTACAATGTATGCATTTTTAGTTGTCAGTCTCATTTTAATACAAACAGATTATTTTTCCTTTTGTTGTAAGTGCTTTTGGAGGTCTTGGAGTTCTATAAGTTTGCACCAGATCATTAGCAGGTCACATGAACTGCACAATGACTGTGCAAGAACATGATCGCTTTCCTGTGAGACATGGAAGTTCTTTAAAATGTCATCTCATCCTCCAACACGATGCATAAAATCATGCGGTTTGTTTACATCAAACATCAGACTGGGGGAAAACGTGTCTCTGTGGCACGGCTGTCGGGGTCGGATTGGCTAGTTTGAGTATTTCAGAAACCGTCGATGTCCTGGGAATTTCACACACAACGGTCTCTCGGGTTTACACAGAATGTTGCGAAAAACAAAAATGTCTTGTTGATAAGAGAGGTCAGAGGAAAATGGACGGGTTTGTTCCAGCTTCCAGGAAAGATATAGTAATTCACACAGCAGAAAAGCATTTCAGCATGCACGAAAGATAAGGCTGATGGGCTGGCTTCACCAGCAGAAGCCCACACTGGGTCAGCCAAGAGCGAGAATCCGATGATTGACAATTAGAAAAACTAGATGTTGATGAGATCTCTCTCATCAGCAGGGTGTTTCACCCTCTGCACACAATGTTTTTTGTTTTCCTGTGTAAACCCTAGAAACCATGCCATGGTTAAAGTCACATTCTCCCCCCACCCATTAACTGAAACGCTTGACCTGTATCTGCATGATTTTATGCATCGTGCTGCTGCCACATGATTGGTGGCTGCTCGGAGAGCTGCATAAATGATTGCAGGTGTACAGGTGTTCCTTTAAGTGCTTGGCGAGTGTATTATTTATTCATGGTCAGTACTCGATTTAGTTTTGGGTTCAGTACGAGATGATGGAAAAGAGTGCTTCCTCTTTGCACTGAAGTCCCACAAGAAATTCACTGTAGTACCAGAAAAACTGGTATACTTGCAGTTAATACTTGGTAGGTCCCCCACGGGATCTTGGAAACGCTTCTTGCCAGCCGACTCCAGTCAGTTGAGTCTTTTTACGGCCACTCTGATGTCGTAAGTTCGAGGTTTTGCCGGAAGTCACGGTACACCCTTGAAATGCTCATACGTGAAAATCCAAACTTTGCTTCTACCTCCGGAATGCTGTAACCCATCTCACAAGATCAAATCGCAAAACCGTGATAACTTGCCATTATAGCGGCGGAAACGGCTCTAGAAGCTTCCATAGATGTCTATCTCTTCGTGTACGCACTGGCGGGCGCGAGCGGTGATGTGCACACACTGGTATGTGCCGTACCAGTTTTTCTGGTACTTTAGTGTATGTTCTAAGAGTGCTTACTTACAGCATGCCTATTTAGCTTTTACCTAGGGTTATTTGTACTATTCATTTTATTGAATGTAAAACACAGCATATTCCTTACAGATGCATGATTGCATAGTCTGTCAAATAAATTACTGGTATAATGGATTTGGATTATAATCCCATGTAAAACTAGTCCAATCCAAATAGGGCTTTAGCCATAGAAACAGTGACTCTGATGATACCTTACATTAAACAAATAAAATGCAGAATCTTAAAATATGTTCGGTTTGGTATTTTGCCTTTGAATATGGTATTTGTTATAATCAAATAAAACGGTTAAATGTTTAAAAAAAAGGCCACACACATGCAGGCTCACACACACACACACTGATGGAATTGAAGGCCAATTTTTAATTCTTCCATCAGACTTCTAACAGATCCAAGAGGTTTATAAGCAGAGTTGTTGAGCATATGCATTACCCAATAGGAGGAATTGTAAATGTTGTTCATAAACTAAAACCATTTAATTGTAAGCAGTTCCGCCCTGCTTCACCTCCATGTTGCTCCAAAGCTCATTGTGTAAGACACTTCTTGTTCACTTCCTCCTCTTTCTTGTGTGCTTTTTGTTCAGCACCATCACATGCTCCAACGGTGGAAACTTGCACTCGTGCAGCTCCTGTTTGCACATTTCTTACATTACCCGAGTGTGAAAATGGGCAAAATATTATTAGAACATGTCCTGCAAGCGTCTGTGATGACCTCTAAACGTCTAAAAACAACTTTAGGACTGTTTGTGCGAGCATATAAGCACGTACCAGGAGAATCTCTGGGAACACTGTGTATCTCCTGGTGGTGAGGAATAGAAATGTTTAGATTTTCGGAAAGCCTTGGGAAAAATACCAGGGCTGCTGTGTAGAGAAGTATGGTGAAGGTTTCAGAAGGAATAGTTGCCAATGCTAAGAAATGAAAAATAGGCGGAGTCCCCGAATACACCTTTGTTCATCATGATGGTTAGAATTCCAATGAATATTTTTGTTCAAATTTTGTTACGAAAGAAGTAATAGCATGATTCAAGGAGTGCAGTAACATCTGTTTGCAAAATACATCCTACATCTAAGAGCCGTGAGGATAGAGAAAACGTGTTTCTCATGGCTCTTCTGACCAATCAGATTTGAGGATTCAGTAGCGCTGAATCGATGTCTTCTGACAAATCGGATTTGAGAATTCAGTCGTGTTGAATCGACGTCTTCTGACCAATCAGATTTGAGGATTCAGTAGTGCTATGGTATAAATGTACATAAAAAATGCAGTTATGCCTTCAGTTCTACTACTTCAGACATTCACTACAGTACACAGTTCTTTAAAGGGGTGTGTGATATGTAAAAGCTGTCCATGAGGATAGAGAAAATTTGTTTCTCATGGCTCTTCTGACCAATCAAATTTGAGGATTTGGTAGCGCTGACTCGACGTCTTCTGACCAATCGGATTTGAGGATGCAGTAGTGCTGAATCTCGTCGTTTTCTGACCAATCAGAATTGAGTATTTGGTAGCGCTGTATCAACGTCTTCTGACCAATCAGATTTGAGTATTCGGTATCGTTGATTCGACATCTTCTGACCAATCAGATTTGAGTATTCGGTAGCACTGACTCGACGTCTTATGACCAATCGGATTTGAGGATGCAGTAGTGCTGAATCTTGACGTCTTCTGACCAATCAGATTTGGGGATTCAGTAGCACTGAATCGACGTCTTCTGACAATTGGATTCGAGGATTCGGTATCGTTGACTCAACGTCTTCTGACCAATAACATTTGAGTATTGGGTAGCGCTGAATCGACATCTCCTGACCAATCAGATTTGAGTATTTGGTATCGTTGATTCGACGTCTTCTGACCAATCAGATTTGAGGCTTCAGTAGCACTGTGGTGTAAATGTACATTAAAAAAATCCAGTTATGCCTTCAGTTCTACTACTTTAGACATTTACTGCAGTACACAGTTCTTTAAAGGGGTGTGTAATATGTAAAAGCTGTCTAGTAGTTCTACTCAAGCTTATATGACAAGTGTTGCTCATACTCTTTATTCTCTGTGTGACAAAAAAAAGAGCAACACATTTCGTGTAGTAGCAGCACTTCTGCAGCCGGTGGACGAGAGGCGTGTTGACGGGGTCGAGATCACAGGGGTCATTCGTAAGTCGGTTCTTGAGCCTTCTACCACCAAAACCTGTTACCACTACTCCTTGTCATTAAGATAAAAAAAAATACAGTTATCTAAAGTGATCCATGAATTATAAGGAGTTCTTGAGCTTTTTTTATGTATGTATGTTTTTATGTTTGGATTCAAATTTGGTTGGATTGGCTTGTGTTTGTGTGTGCGTGGCAGTAGTAGCAGGCAAAAAAGACATAAGGACATTGTATTGTCTTCCCATCATTTGCTGTCTGCTTTCTTTTCCTTTCATGTAAGTGAAGAAAGGGGAGGAAATAAGCTTGCCGGTTCTTTTGAAGAGGCTTCATGAGTAGAAACCACAAACCAATGACTGCATGCCATGCGCATCGTAAAAATCGTTACAATCAGAAACATAAACTGCATCGTTTATTATAATAAAGTTGATTATGATTTGTTTCTGAGTAGTAGTGAAGGGATCTGCTCAAATGATTGTATAAGACTGTGTTGCAGCAATGTACTGTGATGCACTTTAACAGGGGTGAACAGACTTTTTATACCCACTGTATACTAGCTGGGTGCAAGGTTTTTGTGATGTAAAAAAAAGAGATCAGTTGTAGAGATCATAATCTGTACAATTCAGTTGAAAAATAAATTCAATTCAGTTGCTCTTGTTTTGATGACAGCATTCAGTTTTTTTTTGGGTAGGAGTCTGTCAGTATGACATGACATGTCTTGACTTGGCAATCTTTGCCCACTCTTCCTTGCAAAAGTGCTCCAGGTCTGTCAGATTGTAAGGGCATCTCCTGTGCACAGCCCTCTTCAGGTCTTCCCACAGATTTTCCATTGGATTCAGGTATGGGCTCTGGCTGGGCCATTCCAAAATGTTGATCATCTTCTGGTGGAGCCATTTTTTTTTGGAGGTATGATTTGGGTGGTTGTTGTTGTTTATTATTGCTCCACCTTGACTAAAGCTCCGGTTCCAGCTGAAGCAAAACCGCCCCAACTCGTAATGCTGCCACCACCATGCTTCACTGTGGGTATGGTGATATTTTGGTAATGCGCAATGTTGTTGTGCCAAACACACCTTTTGGAATTATGCCCAAAAAGTTTAACCTTGGGCTCATCAGAGCATGACACATTGTTTCCACATGCTTTTGCAAAATGTAGCCAGGCTTGGATGTTATTCTTTGTAGGAAAAGGCTTCCATCTTGCCACCCTACCTCACAGTCCAGACATATGATGAATATGAGAGATTGTTGTCACACGTACTACACAACCAGTGCTTGCCAGAAATTCCTGCAGCTCCTTTAATGTAGCTGTAAGGCTGTTGATGGTTGGCTTCTAAGTAAATGTTACTAGAACAGCTGAACTTTATATGGGGTTTATCAGAGTCACTTTACCTTATAGCAGGTGTGTACAGACTACTATTTAACATGAGTTTGAATGCGATTGGTGAATTCTCAACACAGACACACCCCGATTATAAGAGGGTGATATAAGCGGGCAAGCTTATACACCTGCTTTTTTTTCTTTTTCAGTTTGTTTTTCAATTGAGTTGCACAGATTATAGGTCACCTTAAAGGTGGATAAAATCTGAAATGATTCATCTTGTTTTTGTTTTTTTTACCTCACAAAACCCCAGCATTTTAAGTGGGGTATGTAGACTTTTTCTATCCACTGTACATCGCTGTCTCATAAGTGTGTGAGAAAGAGGCAGATGGTAAGTGTTTATACGGCAGTGGCTTGGCACTATGGTTGCTCAAAAAGCTTGCTTCTCAATACATTTTTACTTCACGGCATCAACATACCAACTTTATTACTTTTGATTGCTCTTTGTGTGTGTGAGGCTGGTTTTGAGTGCTGTTTTTCAAATGCTCAGTCATGTTGCACTCAATACAAGGAGCCAGATGCGCAGCGTAACCAGCAGCAGTCGTATCCTATTCTAGGAGATCCCAGATCAACGCAGGACTTGTATTTTCCCCGGCTTTGAGAAACGTGTGCACGTATGTTGTGGTTTTACTTAGTTGCATGTTTGAACTTTTGACTGTAGTGTGTTTTGAAATGGTTCAGTCATGTGTGTCTTTGTGTGTTTTCTGTGTGGAAATGTCAGCGTCTTTATATGCCTTAGCGTAATTGTGTGTGCCTGGAACGAAGCGGTGATGGGAGGGAGAGCGCATCAGGCCAAGGCCTTGGGCTGGAATGCAGATAACACAGAGCAGAGAGGAGCATGCTAATGGAGACCAGCAGCATACATGGAAGACACACTTACACTATAAGTATTTGCTCGTCCGCCTTCACACGCATATGAACTTGAGTGACATCCCATTCTTAATCCATAGGGTTTAATATGATGTC
>JAOUQY010000042.1:9513946-9534140 GCA_028566355.1 Doras micropoeus | reverse complement strand
GTTGGCTGGATTTAGGCTTGAAAGAGAATTTTACTTAACACTAACAACAGCATTACCAGTCATGGTCTCCTGATTACATGCCGAGTTATAGGAAACGCTACATGGGGTTAAAGCTGGCATGAGCTACGAGTTCTGCAGTTTCAAAGGTGTTTAAAGCTCAGAGAAATCGATATCACTCCTAAGAACTCACAAGAATCTTGTTCTGAGATCCAGGCCCATGTGTTTGTGATGTGAATGAATAAGTCAGGTGAGAATTCATTCCCGAGGGCTCAAGACTCATCTCTTCCTCTCATCACATGATTTTAATGCATCCAAGGTGCAGACATGGCCATGCACCTGACCCAGGCAGGGTTTAATCGGAAATGAAAGGTGGAGATTTTCCCCCAGATAACGCTCCATTTCGGTTGGCCTGTGAATGTTTTCAAAGCCGCATACCACAACCGCTCTTGCTTGGCTGCCATGTTTTAGTGTTCCTCCCTCATTCCTGGCCTTTTCCTTTCCCTGCTTGCCAGGCGTTTATGAGCTAGGTGTTGGATAAATTATTTATGAAAATGGCACTGGTTTCATTTTTGGAAAAATATATAGACTATTTCATGACTGTTGGCACTTCTGGGTTGTACCGAGTTCCTGTTGTTTAACAGCATGGTATATTCATCAAGGCGATTTCCAGTGCTGACAGTTTACAGCGTTTTTCATTCTGCATTAAAGAGGTAAAAAAAAACCCAACTCTGGTTTTTAGGTGGCTAACTAATCAGATGATGAGGAGCGTGTGTGAAAGAGAGCGTGTATTTGTAATAGCAGTGGCGTCATACCTATTGACTTTACACAACGCAACCCAACTATTTGTGGAAAAAAAATTAAATCCAATAAATAGTGAGGTGAAATAGATTAGACACGGCCTATGCTTTCAACTTTTTGGCCAAAATTTTTATAAAGAGTCCTTGCAGAGAAACAGTGGGTGTTTCTCAAAAAGTAGTCATTTCTTAATCATGTGGGCGTTTCCCAGTTGTTCATCGAGTAATTGAAGGCGACAGGATGTGAAATTGGTTTTTACTGACATACTGATTAGTGGTAAATTGAACATGATTCATCTGTGATTAAGATTCAAAATGAGCTTTTTAAAACTAGGAAGTGATCTTAACAGTCTTCCTGCTAGGTTGTTATAAACTAACCTGTTAACTTTAGGCATTTTACCTAGCTATCAGTTCACTATCTGCCTCATTCCTGATTCCCATGATTCCTTGCACAAATGAAGGGTGATACTTCCGGTTATTTGTTATTACCCAGTTGGCACTGGTAAAGTTACTGGTGAGTTTCTGCTTAAAGTATTAATTGTTTGGCGTTAAAGCAAAAAACTTTCTAAATCTCAGATTGGATAATGTGATCATCTCTCTGTCTTCTCTTACTGAGGAATGACAGAATGACATGAAGACCTGACACAACCGGTGTACTGTATACACAACTGGTATACTCTATACACCGATCAGCCATAACATTAAAATCACTGACAGGTGATGTGAATAAACTGATTATTTAATTACAATGGTTCCTGTCAATTGGTGGGATATAACAGTCAAGTGAACAGATAGTTCTCAAAGTTGATGTGTTGGAAGCATGGAAAAAAGTGGCAAAACTAAGGATCTGGGTGACTTTGATAATTGTAGACAACTGGGTCAGAGCATCTCCAAAACAGCAGGTCTTTTGGAGTGTTCATGGTATGCCTACCAAAAGTGGTCCAAGGAAGGACAACTGGTGAACTGGTGACAGGGTCATGGGCACCCAAAGCTCACTGATGCGCATGGGGTGCAAAGGCTAGCCCATCTGGTCCAATCCCACAGAAGCTCTACTGTAGCACAGATTGCTGAAAAGGTTAATGCTGGTTATAATAGAAAGGCATCAGAAAACACAGCCATCGCAGCTTACTGTGTATGGAGCTCTGCAGCTGCAGACCAATCAGAATGCCCATGCTGACCCCTGTATACCACTGAACACACCTACAATGGGCACATGAGCATCAGAACTGGACCATGGAGCAATGAAAGAAGGTCTGGTCTGATCAATGACGTTTTCTTTTACATTGAGTGGATGGCCAGGTGTGTGTGCGTCACTTACCTTGGGAAAACATGACACCAGGATGCATTATGGGAAGAAGGCAAGACAGTGGAAGCATTGTGATGCTCTTGGCAGTGTTCTGCTGGGAGACTTTGGATCCTGGCGTTCATGTGGATGTTACTTTGACACCTACCACCTACCAAAACACTGACGCAGAACAAGTATACCCCTTCATGGCGACGATATTTCCTAATGGCAGTGGCCTCTTTCAGCAGGATGATGCTTCCTGCCACTCTGCAAAAACTGTTCAGGAATGGTTTGAGGAAGATGGCAAAGGGTTCAAGGTGTTGAACTTGGCCTCCAGATTCTCCAGTTCTCAGTCTGATTGAATATCAGCGGGATGTGCTGGACAAACAAGTCAGATCCATGGTCGCCCCAGCTTGCAACTTACAGGATTAGAGGATCTGTTGCTAATGTCTTGGTGCCAGATACAACAGCACACCTTCAGAGGTCTTTTGGAGTTCATGTCTCAATGGATCTGAACTAATTTCGTGGCACAAGGGCGACCTACACAATATCAGGCGAGTGATTTTAATGTTATGACTGATGGGTGTACACATTTATTTGATCAGTAGAGGAACTACTAATACAATGTAAAAATACTTATTCAAAAGTATTGTCAATAAAACTTTAAGCAAAAGACACTAACTGTATGTTCATGTTTAAATACCTGAAACAAAAGAGCTCATTCTGCACACATGGCCAATTTCTTTACACTGAAAGCTCAATAAACATTTCATTAAACCCTCTAGAGGACTCATCATCTCTTCACCAGTGGCCTCTCATAGCTTCGCCATGGGAACTAAATGTGTTCTTAACATTTAGTTTCTTCAGCCATGTTTGTCCATGATGAAAACTCCACTGAGTTCATCACTGATACATACGTTCCTGTTATAAATGTGCTTGTGCTCATAACACTCCTGTTTCAGCTGTTGGTTTAGCTTAGCCTGATTGTTAGTACAGTGCAGAATGGTGCAAGTTCTCTCAGCACTCTGTAATGGCGTTTTCACAATCTAGACAGGTAAAACACGTATTAAAATCTAACCAGGAAAAAACAAACCAAACAACAATAGTTTAATGAAATTGCTCTGAAACGCACTCCCATCCATAACAATTTCTTCAGCATTAGGATTAAGTGGATAGGTCTGTCTAAAACCTCTTCCACCTATCACCACTTATGGGTTGGTAAATCTCTGGTATACCAGTTTGACCAGCTCGAATTGTAGGGCAGTCACTATCTGTTAGTCCATGTTGGATTTTTTTATTTCTTACACTAAGCTCATTAATATTTTTCAACCTACCAAAATTTCAAAACTGCTAGCAAAACCCAATGCAGAAACATGCTATTACTAAGTACAATCACTTGCGCCTGGAAGAGTGCATGCAATAATACAAAAAATGACTTGTGTCTTAAATAATTAATGCTATATTATAATATTTTCCCACCCATCAGGATCTTTCCCATATCATGCAACAGCTATCAATCTAGGAGGGCTATCACATGCATCCTCTGAGACATGTCATACCTGCCACTGCATCTTTTTGAGCTCATGAAATGTTAGGGAATGGTGTAACATGCTCAGAGGAAGGCACTTCCACCTACCGTCGGTACGTATGAACTCACAGATGCCCATGACTGGGCAGTGCCACTTTGATTGATATGGGAGCGAACGTATGCTACCCTTCCCACTCTGAGAGCACGGTCAGTTTAGCTCTCTGAGCTCTCTGAGCTCCCAGCCATGGGCAGCTATGGCATCATCCGGATTCAAACTCACAATCTCCGAATGATAGGGGAAACATTTTTCCTATTGCGCTACTCGGAAGCTCCAAATGAATAAATTTTTTTTGTAAAAACATATAAACAGAAAATCCAGGTTTCTAAAAGAAGCAGAATAGTAGTCGGGGGTGGAAAGTAATGAACTACATGTAATCATTGCTGTACTTGAGTACACTGTAACAGTGCTTTTTTGAGTGTAATTAAATCACATTACATTTACCTGAGGTAGTTTTGTATACCAGAAGACTATAAGCCAATTAAAAGACAGCATATTTGAATGTTAAACAATGCAATTTGAGATTCAATCAAAAATAAGTCGGTACTTCAGATACCAAATGCTTTGTCAGGGACAGTGGAAACAGATGAGTATACCTGGATCAGTTTATCAGGTATCTCAATTAACGAATGATCTGTAAAGACTGTCGAGATGTCAGCATATTCAAAGCTCAACATCAAACCTGTGAAAACATGCTCTCTGACTGAGCTGGACTAATTAAATGATTCTTGTGAAGAAAGCCTTTACATTGTGTTAATTATATCTGCTACAGCCCATAAGAATCCCTCAAGATCATGTATAAGGAATATATTTGCTAGAAGTTAGCAAAAGAACCTAGCAAGATACAGTACCAGCTGCATTTAGCTAAGGCTACATCCACACTAATACATTTTTGCATTACAGTGGCATTTTTAATAAAAATGATTTCCGTCCAGAATTTTTGCTCTGTATCAGAAATAATCTTTGTCCTCTGCTAACACTCAGGAAAATGTACATCACATGATCATTCATATACAGTACACTGGGCATGCATGTGAAAGTGTAAACAGGAAGCAGACTCTGTAATTGGTTGCTTAGTTGCAGCAAAGGCTATGAATGATGAACAGCAATAACAAAAGTAAGACTTGTTAAGACAACAAGGTCAGAAACGCTTGTAATTCATTACCCATGGTGTATTCGCAACTGGCTGATGAGGCGGATGGTATCTATTTTCTTCTGAAAAAGGGTCTCCATGTGATAGGAGAGTGACAAATCAGGGAAGGATACATCGAGACCCAATCAGGAAGCGAACATGGGTATTTGCTTCACTGTTTCCAAAAGTCCCTGTTTCTGCCCCTCCAGACTAAAAGACAAACCCAAAGCTTTCAAACTAAAATGGGGCCAGCAGTCTCCGTTTTAAGCGCTGGACAAGTCCGGAGTAGTATGGACACCAGGTGTAAACATAGCAAAAGTTATGCGTTTAAAACCTAACATTAATTAGTGTGTATGTAGCCTATGTTAGCTAGCCAACTAATGTTACCTTTCATTATAGACTGATAATTGAGGTGGTGTTCACTTCACCATAGCTTACTTGGTTAAGTAACATAATTGTTTAATTTAAAATACTTTTCTCAGGTATAGAACGTTTTTTTAAGTAGTTGTGTCAATTGCAGATAATAGATAAAGATAAAGATCATTTGTGAAGGAATGACTCAACAACATACAGTATTTCCTTGGATTCAATCCCATGTGGAGCAGCTTATGTATAGTCTGCATGTCCTCCCAATGTCCACATGGGTTTACTCCAGGTACTCCGGTTTCCTCCCACAATCCAAAGACATGCAGGTTAGGTGAATTGGAGATACAAAATTGCCCATAACTGTGTTTGACATTGAACTTGTACTGATGAGACGTGTATGTAACCTTGTTCCTGTCATGAATAGCCATAGATGCTGATGTGATCGTTAGTGTGTTACTCAGGTTAGTGTGTTTTTCAGCATACAAGGCAGAATTTTCTGTTCACATACAGATGTTATAGATGTTATAGGCATCTATAGTCTAGATGCCTGCCAGGGAGAGTGCAGTTCATTATGAGGAACCTATGAGTACCTAAGAGGAAACTTGCAATTCCATTGAAAACATTAACAAGCCTTCCCCTTTCTCCAACCAACCCTACCCTGTCTCAGGTTAAAATATGCATGCCTTGTGAGTTTCTGTTTGAGGGGAAGAGCTGAGCAAATCGGTCCCAGATTGCAGGAAGCTCATTTCCAGGCAGGAAAAATGTAAACAGAAGTATGAAATTCTAGATTCTAGCCTAATGTCAGATTTACAGGTTCCAGGTCTAGAAACAACTTTAACTGTTCACAAGGCACCTTTAATCAAAATATCAAATGTCTACATGCATATGGCCAAAGGTACGGTATGTATACACCTGACCCTTATGGGGAAGGCACCCTTATGAGGGTCTTTCCTAAACTGTTGCCACAAAGATGGAAACAAACAATTATCTAGAATATCTTTGTATACTGTTGGATTAAGATTTCCTTTCGGTGAAACTAAGAGACCCAAACCTGTTCCAGCTTGACAATGCTCATGTGCACTGGCCCATGGTTTGGCAAGATTGATGAGGAAGATCTTGAGTGGCCTGCACTGAGCCCTGACCTTAACCCCACTGAACACCTTTGAGATGAATTGAAAACCCAGCTTTTTGCCAGTCCCAGTCTCTTGTGCTCTTGTGGCTGAATGAGCACAAATCCCCTTAGTCACACTTGGGAAATTTTTGTCTTGTATCTGGCAGTGTTTTAGCAAATGTGGACTATTGAAGCAGTAAACAAGTCACCACCAAAAGCCTTTCTATCACTATTGCTTTAACTACTATGTAGTTCGTATTGCAACACTGACCTACTTTTCTGCTATCAGCGCCAAGAGAGCGAGAGTGGATATGTGAGGGTGAGGCAGGACCATTTGGACAGATGGCTTTATGATACGCTGTTGTAGTCCATCTGAGACATACATGCCATAAGTACTTCTAATCAGACTGCATTCAAACGCTGCACAAAAGGCGCTCAAGTACAGTTTGCTTTAGTGTGGTCTCATTTCGCCTTGCCATAGACACGACGGTGACACAGGATATGAATCAGTGCAGTTTCACAGATACTGCCAGTCATTACATACATGTCAGGTATTAGATTTCCATTCATTATTATTCATCTTATGCACAGGCCAATCTTCTGTGATTTTCAAAACAAAGCAGCATTGTGTGGTCTGACTTTATGTTTCTTTGTTAGCCTCTTATTTAAAAATAAATCCCAAAACCTCAGTAGGTTTCAGTCACAAAAAGGTAAGTGAAATAGCCCCTAGGATTGTACCAGAAGAGTGACCAGATATTTATGGAAATGATAAAGTCTAAGTGAAAAAAATACACCGTTTGTTTCCTGTGCTTGGTGTTTTGAGAAGGCTGCTGTTGAGTCACAGCATGTCTCAATCATATCTGCTGTAAGGCTTGTAATGTGTGCTTCTTCCAGTTGGTGAATCCACCCTAATCCACCCATCAAAACTTAAATGTTGTGCAAATGTTTATCAAACTGGCATCTTTCACTAAATCTGCTAAAAGCAGCACTCACCATGTTATCAGTCCCCTCCCAGTGCTCTGACCCTGTGGGGAATCTACAGGCCGCACCATTATGTGCTGTGTTTGTACACATCCTGACCACTGAGCCTGCTTTGGACAGGACTAAATATTGCATATTCCTGCAGCCAGTAAACATGCTCTGTGGTGGGCTCTGGCCTGACTCTAAAGGCAGGAGCAATACTGAGCCTTGGGCTACAGAAGCTCTAGGAAATACAGCATGCTCTCAGAGAGCTCCTGCAGCCCTGCCAGCATTTGTGTTTTAAGCTGCGATTCAGCTCTCGCCCTGGGAAATATGACTGGTCTGTGTGTCTGAGTGAATGTATGTGTAGATTTTACTGTCAACCACAGTCATGGAGGAAGGGCAAACTTTGGCCTGTTCACATGGTTTCACATTACATTCACCCATGTCTGACAAAATGTTGACTCTAGATTACGTATCATTCTTGATTGTATTGTTTATTGAAGCTCTTTGGGCTTTTGATATGAGTATCTGCGATATGAATATCGCTGCCTCTCCCTTTGCTCCATAAATGACTCAGTCCTAGGTGAATGACTGATTGCTGAACAACAGTTTTCCATACCATATTTACTCCCTTTCAGATCCCTACACATACAGACTCACCATACAACACAAGAGCCAGGTGTCTACCATCTGGAACCACCCCCAGACATCTGGAGGAATGGTACGTACAGACTCTGGACTGTTTGGCGCCACTACTTTACAATCTCTGTACCCTTTCATTCCACCTTATCTAACATGTTCACCTCACTACAGCAGACAGCAGCCTTACTCACACTCTCTGAGACTCCTCACATCATTGGGCTGTGTACTCTCAGTCATTGCTGAATGTGTCACCTCTTTCCAGTCCCTCCTCTATCTGTGATCCAAACAGCTGTTTGTTAAGCTATGTTATACAGACCATCAATTAAATGCGATAACAAATAGGCCTACCACCACCTGAACATAAACTACAGAATTAACCTAATATCCTCAGGCTGTCTGCTTGTCCACAGTCTCAGGACTTTGCAGTGTGTCCACCCAATGGTCCTCTGATGTAAACAACAGCTGGGTCTGAAGTTAGCCAACAGAACAGCTGAAGGATGATTGCGTGAAACACGGGCTCCTCGTCCTGAGGGTAAGTTTATGTGAAAAATGAAACACTTCCCTGGGCCTTGACTACTGCAATTGTTCTTAGGTTTTATTTTGGTCAGGGTGCACTGTAGGAAGGAAGTGTGCAGTGGTCAGTCTGGATTGCGCAAGAGGAGGGGGGGGGGTCCACAGATAGAGATAGAGGCCTTTGTTTGAGCATGAGTGCATCCTGGCCCCTGCAGCTACCCATCCTGTTTATGCAAAAGGTGATATGCCTGTGCGCTAATTGCCCTTGGCAGACCTACATGCATATACACATCATCTCATCTGCTCACCCCTCCCTCTCTGCTCAGATCGTCTGTCCTTCTGTCTTTGTGTACCCCCCCCCACACACACACACTCCTACTGAGTGATGTTGTCAAGGGTGTTTGGCTTGTCAGAAACCCTTGTTTGGTTGTGTTGGGTTATTTTCATTGTATGCTTACTTTGTCCTGCTGCTAGTGTTTAGGTGCCTGTGGGATGCTTGTGTTCTGTGGGTTTCCTTGTTTTGCCCCAAACTGAAAAGGACTTTGGTTAAATTCCTACATCCTTTGTCTTTCTTTTACATATCTATGGAAAGTGATTTGATTGGAAGGAAATGGATATTCAGAGAGTCAAGCACCTCTTCAGTACACCAGAAAGTTAGATTTTATTGCCTCATTCATTGTTATCATATTATACAGGGGCCATAAAAGGTCTAAGCCTTGATGGGAATAGTGAATCATTCAGGGCATGGGACAGACCTAATTGGCCCAATTCTCTGGGTATTACCCTTGGAAATGCCCTTGAAAGAGGTATCCATTAAGCTCACCCACATCAGCCATTCAATATAACTAAATTATTTATTCACCCGGCTTATGCAGCAATCAATTTCTTCCTAATGAATGCAGAGTTTTTCCAATTGAAATGAGAACAATACTTTGGAAAAGGCCAAACACAGGCCTTCTTTTATTGACAGGAAAACAGGTCAATCTGTTCGACAGTGTTTCTTGAGTTAGTTTAATGTCCACTTCCTTAGGTGAAGGACTGCAGATAGTCACAGAGGACTTTTCCTTAGCTGATGCTTCCTCAGTCCTTGTTGTGCGTTAGCCTCAGAAAGACAAAGACTTATAGATTAGATACTTTACTACTTTACGACTGAAGTAAAGAGTACTAAAACACTGAGTGATTCTGATAGGGAATTAGGGAATTAGAATACATAAGATTAGGAGAATCAAGAGGTGGAAATTTTGGAATGAGCATTTGGATTGAGAGAAATAAAGACAATACACACAGTTCACCTCTGATGACCAGCTTAATGTGTGTAAAATATATAATACGATATATTTACTGAGCGATTATTCTTCAGACAGTTTATTATAACTTACACAACATACACACACAATCCCAGATGGATGAAACGTACATCTTAAGGATATTGTTTTATTGATATAGAGTTATATAACAACAGTGGATGATTGTCCAGGACTTTGGCTCTCTTTCATCACTTGAATGATTATAGCTACAGCAACTTTAGACGTAAACAGACTTTTAGACACTGTTAGATCACTAACGTGGTGGTGACCCATATGCCACTCTGTACTGCATATCAGCTCAGGTACCTTTTATACCTGATGGTTATTGTGTTTATGAGATGTGGGTTGTGAAATAGGTTACATTGTGTGAGATAGTCGCTTTACTGCCTTAGTACACAAACCAAACGCACACATGCTCAGTAACAACCTTATGAATCAACTGCGCTGGATTTGTTATTGCAACATTAATAACTGCACAAGCTGAAACACAATCTGCACAAAGTCTGAGTTCTCCCCTCCCTCCCTCTTCTCATGTGTCCTGCTCTGACACGGGTTTTGTATATTTGTCTGTGTTCCTGAGGTAACCCAGTTTGTGTGTGTGTGTGTGTGTGTGTGTGTGGGAGGGCAGTTACTCTAAGCCTCAGAAGAACACTTCAGTGCCACACAGCAATTTGCTCACCTCAGAATACACACAAAACATTTCTAGATAAACACACCGCTCTCTCGCTGCCTCCCGTGCTGCCCATTGTGGAGGAAACAGGGACAAACATTTGGGAGCGCCTTAGGACAGGAGATCAGGCTCAGAGTAAACAGTCTTTAACCTCACATACACACACACACAGACACACACACACACACTATATGCGCATATATACCTTCTCATTCATGTAATCATCCAATCAGCCAATCATGTGGCAGCAGCAAAATGCATAAAATCATGCAGATACAGGCCAAGAGCTTGTTATGGTTGCTGGTGCCAGATGGGCTGGTTTGAGTATTTGAGAAACTGCTGATCCTGGGATTTTCACACACAACCGTCTCTCTAGAGTTTACACAGAATGGTGAAAACAAAAACACACAAACAAACAAACAAGCCAAAAAGAATATCCATCGAATAGCAGTCCTGTGGGCTGAAAGCTTAGTTGATGAGAGAGAGATCAGAGAAGAACTGAATGGCTAGACTGGTTTTATGTTTACAGGAAGGCTGTGGTAACTCCAGTAAACACTTGTTTCAACCGTGCTGAGCAGAAAAGCATTTCACATTGCAAAACAAAAACGGACAGTTTTAAAAATTACAATTGAAAATGACCAGGTGATGTTGAAGATCTGAAGATGTGCCCACTGCAGCCTCAGATTCAAGTACTTGGATGTCAAGCGTGCAACCTGATGTGGTCTTCCGCTGTGCAGTAACCGTAATGCAGCCAATATAACGAACAATTCAAAATTCCCTCTCTCTCAAACTGCAGTTCAATTTTGACATGACAGTATAAACTAATTGGCTTTTGTGACTGTTTTAAAGTGGCTTGTTTAATCTGTGTATGGAGTGGAGGGCAAAAGTCTATATACACATACACCTTAGCTAAAGCTTAGCTTCACATATTTCATATTTCTTTTGGCAAGTAACAAAAATTGCAATGTTTAATGATTATAATCATTAGTGCTATGTACAGAGAAAAAAAAACTGTGAAGCACGGGGATGGCAGCATCATGTTATGGTGGTGTTTTGTCTTGATGCATGCTCAATAATCCAGGTAAACAATTCCCAGTTTGTCTGTTTTTAATGCCATTTCAGTATCAGTGGCTATACATGACAAACACAAGGTTACATCGATACACACGTTTTTCATCAGTACACAAGCACATCTTTCAAACACAGTCACAGGGCAATTTTGTATGTCCAATTCACCTAATCTGCATGTCTTTGGACAGTTTGAGGAAACCGGAGTACATGGAGTACACCCATGCAGACACAAGGATCCTGACCTCTCCACCTGGGGATCAAACCCAGGACCTTGCCATGAGGCAACACTGCTACCCACCGAGCCACCGTACTGCCCAAGCAAATCCCAGAAAGTCAAATCAGTTCATCTGGACACAAGTATGTGGATCAAGCAGCAGTATGCTCTCAAGCTGGGTGGAGAGCATTCACCTTCCCAGTAGAGATCGGATGCAGAGGATTTGCCGGTACGTCCAGTTATCGACTCTTGAAAACCCTTGGCGTCACAGGTCCCAAAAGGAATCGAGCTCTTCACGACCTTGCTGAGGAGGCTGAGCTAGGGAGTTTCTGGCTCTGGCTCCGAAGGAAGGACAAGGCGTGGGGAAAATGAAGGATCCTAGGCAGGCTGCAGGGCGCGGTAGGGAGACGTCCCTACCGTGGCTCCTCCACCTCTAAATGTTCCTGGGGTAATGGAGCGAAACAATGATGAAGGGTGGTCCCCGGGTGACGACCCTGCAGCCCGCACACTGGCACCGTCGGAGGTGCGACAGGCAGAAAAGCCAAGCAGGTAGAATCATCTCCTGCGCTATATCTAGTCATTTTGTCACTCGTCCGATTGACTTTTTCAGACTCGTATGAGTGAGGAAACGTATCTTCACACTAAACCTTGTGTGCAGATGAACTGATTCAGTTCTCTGGGAATGTGGATGTTTTGTTGTAAAATGCTTCAGAAAATAGATGGCATGATGAGGAAGGAAATTTATCTAGATGCACTGAAGCAACACTTCACACAAAGAAAAAAATCAACCAGAAAAAAAAAATAAAAATCCGGCTAGCTAACAAGCTTAAGCCTTAAGCATACCTCCATAGTTGTAACTAAATGGCTTAAAGACAACAATGTGAAATGATTGGAAAGGCCATCACAAAGCCTTGACCTTAATGCCATAGACAATTTGCAGCAAAAATGAGCAAAAATTGTCGTGAGAAGCCTGTGGAAGGCAAGCCCAAGCGATTCGGAAATGGAAATAAAGTAGATACCGTAATTAAGTGACACAGAGAATGTTGTATGGTAACATGAAATGCGTGGAGTTGTGAGTTTGAATGCCTTTAGCCAAAGTGTAAACTTTCAACCTCAAATATATGCACATAGGCTTGCATGTATGATGTGGTCTCTCTCTCTCTCTCTCTCTCTCTCTCTCTCTCTCTCTCTCTAGCTGAGCTGTAATTAGTCATAAGACCTTTAGCATGGCAGTGCACTAAAGCTCATGTGTAGTTAGGCTTGCTTATGGAAATTTTCAACATTACAGCAGATACTGTGTGTGTGAGAGTATCAGTAGCAAAGGGGAACTCCAGAAAAGGCTGTTTCATTAGCCTAATTAGCACTTATTACATTACGTACCAGACTTACGTCAATCACCCGTTAGCAGAGGCAAACAAAGAGGCACATGACTAAATGGATAGCTGTGCCACTTGAGCACAACTATTCGATTTGATTTTAGTTCCACATTTTTGTGGATGAAGAAATGTACTGCCAGCTATAGCATCAACCACATGCTGCTCTGATTATCTTAAATGTTGGACTAATCTTTAGTGTCTCTCTTTCTCTCTCTCTCTCTCTCTCTCTCTATGTGTGTGTGTGTGTATCAGCCTCACACTATTTGCTTTGCTTTTTGCATGAGTCATGGTCACAATGTCTCACATGCCGCAAAATCAAACAAATTGTAGCCAGAGCACACAGAGTTTTAACCGGACTGACCCTTGACCCACAGGGCGGTAACCCAGTGAATGTGTCTATAACGTGTACTGAGACTGAGGCACAGCAGACCAAAGGCACCATTAAAGAGCCGTGTAGCTCAAAGCTTTGAAAACTAGGACTAACTGTTACTGACTTGTACCTTTGAAGTCTCTAATCGCTCGGTTTGGGAACTCAGGCCTTGGAGATGTGTGGACACAGCGGCGGGGGACGAGAGCTGGACCACTGCCACATGCTGACCTCAGTTCACCTGCTCATGCAGGGACACTGAGTCCAGAGTGGAGTGTGAATGGAATGAAACAAAAGGAAGAAATGTTTTTCAGCTCTAGGATTTTACTAGGAACGTGAAAACTATTTAAAAAAAAAAAGCAATAAAAAGATATACCCAGGTAGATTGCAGCTTTTATATGACAAATCATCCTAAGTGGGTAAATGAAATGAGAATGATCCAAAGTGGCCCTGACCAGGATACGGTGTTTAGTGGAAGTGAGTGAGTGATAATGTAAAGTTTTAAGCTACTTAGCAAACAATATACAAGGAACAAGCAAAGTGCTTTACGCATTAAAGTTTATAAACTGGGTGGAGTAACCATTCAGCAGTGAATATAAAGCGATACTGGGAACAATGAGTATGTGTATGTGTGGATATGGTTTTATATGTTGTCTCCACAAGAATAGGAATATCTAACAGTTTTGCCTTATTTTTTATTTGTAAAAAACAGGATGAAATGTTTAAAGAGGTTAAGGTTACATTTTAGGGGGCATCTGGGGCATAACGTGTACGTCTGTGTGTGTGTTTTTATCGAAATAACCTTTGCTCTCATTCTCACTCCTGATTTTGTTCCTATGTTCTTATGCATGAGCTCCACTGATGTCATGCTGAGGTCTCTGAGCCATGACCGTGTATGCGGTTTGCGAGTATGCGAGTTGTTTGGAGACCGAAGCTCTGGTTCACTTAACCCTGTTCCTGCTGAGTCATAGTTCTCGTATGTCTTGAAGTTGCAGAACAGTATGCCTGCTGACTTTTTTTTTTTTCTGTTCTGTGACGTGTGTGTAAGAATGTACAGTTTCATAAACATCTCTGATTAGGGCCAGTCTTGGATTCCCAGAGCTCAGCTGTTTGTGTGATTTTCACATATGGCTATTCTTAATAAGGAGTGCTGACATTGTATTTCTGCCTCATTCTGTGTCATGACTAACTCCTTGTTCCACTAGATCATGTCTGTGTTTGTGGGCTTTACTTGTCTTTTTTAGTCATTATGAAGTTAATGCCAGAAATTGCATAATCCTCTCGTAGGGAGGTTAAAGACTGCATCCATATGTGAGAGCATTTATAATGGTTATTGAGAACTGAAATGCTGGAGCAGAAAGTCCGTTGATACTCCGTTCATACTGAGACCCCTTGTAAATAAAATGGTTTAGAATAAAGGATTTTTAGGGGTAATAGGTCCCGGAGTCGGTTAAAAGGGATGAGGGTAGAATTGTACTGTATTAATGATAAAAGTAAATCATGGGGAAAATGTTTCGTATGACCGATGTGTACAACGGTGTTGGCTCTGGGTCTGTGTGTAATATAGAACAGAGCTGAAAGAAATTCTATAGGGAGCTGTGTTGCATTAAATGGGTGCCTTAATAACACAAAGACAGACTGAGCCTTCAGGTCTTGCTGCTCAGGGTTGAGTCCAAAAATGTGCATAACTCTAGAAAAATGAGGCTAAAAAAGATGGAATTCTAGCACCAAGCCATAAAGACTATTAACTTTCACAGATGTCCCAGCATGATCACACATAACAAAACTGGCTAAGACAGAAAGCGAATTAAATGATATCACTTGTCTTTTTTTGTGAAAACGATCTAATAATTTGCACATGCACGCTTTGTCTTCATATCCTCTTTCATCCATTCTAAACAATATAGCTAATAATAGAACCCTATTCTTCTTGACTTGCCTGCGAGACGTGACTGTGTTCTCCAAATCTGGCCTAGAGATCAACAGTTAGAACAAAACACCCACATTCAAATTTTAATATCTCGGAATACAAGTTTTTTTTTGTTAATTAATTTAAGAAAAGAAGAAAAAAAAAATACCCGGGGGTTGCCAAGTTTTGCCCTTGACTGAAGATGCAAGGTTTACACCCACAGTTAAAGTCTACGGATTAGTCAGCTCCGGTCCCCCTTACTCTCTTGTGAAATTTTGATTTGACAGTCACATTCTCAGTATGACAGCATATTTAAAAGAATAGAAAGACTCATTTTGTTGTTTTTTTTTCAAGCTTCAGTGAAGAACAGAGTCTCATTTTGTCTGTGTCATATCACAACCTGTGATGTAATTAAATGGAAATGTGAGAAAAAAAACTGCACTGCAAAAAAACAAAACAAGGGAAAATATCTTAAATATAGTCAAATTGATCTTGTTCCCTTGGCAGATAGTTTTGCTAATTTGAAGTAATTATTTCTAGAAAAAAAGCAAATGTCGTGATGGAAACAGCTTTGCTTTTCACATCACGTAACACAAAGTGGCCAACAAAGTAGGGCTTTCACAGCTTCACAGTTTCACAGTCCCATTTGAATAAAAATCTTTTCAGCCCTTCACAGTACAGAATCTGCTTTATTAAAGGTAATAAGAAGATCTATGACGTGCTCTGGACGCAGTGTTTAACAATGCTGTTTTAATTCTGTTCGCCCTCAGTGCCACCTTCTACACTATTGATCATAACATTCTTACTGAACGCCTTGAGAACGTGGCTGGGTTGCAGGGGAGACCTTGTCGTAAGACTTTCACAATCAATGTGGGCAATTGTATTTCAACTTATACCACCATTTATTAAGGAGTCCCTCAGGGTTCTATATTAGGGCCTGTCTTCTTTTCAGTGTATACGCTTCCTTTAGCTAATATGACTTATAAAATTTCTTTTCACTGTTACGCCGATGACACACAATTCTCCACAGTGTCCCTTTAAAACCCAACAGCATGTGCTCATCGAAGTGTCTCAGGAAATGTCTAGAGGATATTAAAAGCTGGTTGAACAACACCGTTTTACAACTCCTTGAATAGAAAACTGATGTTGTTGTTTTTGGCCCCTCCTAAAAAACCACTTTGAACGCTTTAAATCTTCTACTCTCACAAGGGTGTAAAGCTGCGTGTTAAGAATTTCGGTGTCATTTTTAATCCTGACCTCAGATTTGAAGAGAAATGAAAAGCAGTAATTTTTAATCAGCTGCATACATTTTCAAAAATGAAACCATTTGTTTTGTTTCAAGACTTGGAAAAAGTCATTCATGCCTTCATTTCTTCATGTCTAGATTATCGTAATTCTCTGTATGTAAAATTTAACAAGTCGCCATTAAACTGCCTGTAATTAGTACAGAATGCAGCTGCTTATGAGTACCATGATAGGGGAGTCTATCACTCGGTTTTTGCTTCTCTTCTTCGACTTTCTGTCCATTACAGGATTCGATTTAAGGTTATTTTATTTGTTTGTAAATCTCTTAATGGATTAGCTCCTTTCTACCTTGAAGACTTTGGGATATGCCAAGCTGAGACAGGGTGCAGCACATGGGTGCTTGGTGCGTACCTACCTGATTTCCGACCTAATAGTCAAACACTGCACTGCTCCTAGGTCTCTGAGGTCTGAGATCTGTAACTCCTGGCTGTTCTACAGTCTCGGTTCAAGTTTAAGGATGCAGGCACTGCACCGATGCTGTGGAACAGCCTACCTCTCACTACAGGATGTTTCCAAAAGATAGACCCGATTACAAAGCAGTATATTTCATATTCCGATGGCAACAGGTTACAATCACACAAACATTACAAGCGGTTTAATGAGCTATCAAGTTTTAGTAATTGTATAAATGCTCTATGTGCCCTCCACCTGCTGTACAGACAACATCGAGACGAAAACTCCATCCCGATAATTCATCCCGAACGCCTCTCAAAGTGTCTCCTTCCACTGAGCTCGCCGCTGCTGTGATTCTGTTTTTGAGTTAGTCGCTAACGGTGGCTCGAAAACACGGTCTTTGATGTATCCCCAGAAGAAAAAGTCGCAGGGTGTAACGTCTGGGGATCTTAGGAGCCAAAAGTGTAACCCAAAAGTCTTGGGGTCCCATGTGACCTATCCAACACTGAGGCAGAATTTCATTTAGAACACGTCGAACCTGTAGGTGCCGACGCGGCCGCACTCAAATCGGTGATTTCAAATTGGGTCCATCTTTTTGAGACACCCTGGATTAGAAATGCCTCATCCGTTACTCATACCGCTTTCAAATCAAGACTTAAAACATTTTAAACATAAAAAATTTTTGTGCACTATTACATATTTTATATTATTCATTATAACTTATATTTATATATTTCTCTTTATGTACAGCAACTATTGTTGTTTGAAATGCCCTCTGTAAATAAAAATGTAATTGCTTAAATACTTGGTGACCAAATAGAACTCCCAAACCACAGAGTAGCCCACAGCATGGCAACACCCAAACACCACACAGACCGTCACATTCATGTTCACTGGCTAACTGAACACACACACACACACACACATATACACACACACACACACACACACACGTTAAGTGCAAAGTATATGCTCAGTGTCATGTAGCTGTCTATGCCAAACCTTCTGATTCAGTGCTACAGTGTTTATGGTTCATGTCTTGTCTCTTGCCCAAGTACACAAGCACAAGTTTGTACATCAACTGACTTCAGCCTTTTTATTGACTTTGACTCTGCTTAACATTTGCCTGAGGTATAATTAAAAAACTCCCCAAAAAAACATAACCTGCCACTGTCACTGTAACTGTCACTGTCACTGTCTCCGCTGCCTGACATAAAGCTTGAAATGAAAAGTAGGTTTAATATTCTTATATTGGGGTTATTGTCATTTTAGATTAGGAAACACAAAAATAAATGAAAGACTATATTAAAGATTCAGTTTCACTTGGTAAAGAAGTCATATTTTATTGTGAATTGTCAGATGAATGCCTTTGCGCGATCTCTATCTCAGCTGAATTAAAGCTTGTAGAGTTGGTTTGTCATGTTTACAGTTTTACAAACCGGGGCTGTATTTTAACAATAAGTGGTGTCTCTGTGGGATCCATTAAGTTTTTTTTTTGTTTAAATGAGAGCTCTAATGTGTTTGCTCTTTCTTTTTCAGAACTCAAGGACGTCATATATCATTGTTTGTTTGTACACATGACTCTGCTGGGGATCTCCCTTTGCTTTAAGTCTGTAGGTGTATATGTGTGTGTGTGTGTGTGTGTGTGTATGTGTGTGCAGGCATGGGTGTGTGCCTTGTCTCTGTTTATGACACCCCAGGTCACACACGTGTCTGGCTGTGTGGTTGAGAATTTCCCAGAAGCTGGCTATGACTGCATGTGGAAGTCTCGAGGTCAAGGCAGACAGACACATTGCATGCGAACTCAGACAGCTCAGACTTCAGGCTTCACTCTTTGAAAAGGAAATGAGCCTCATTGCAAAACCAACTGAAACTTGGCACTGTCTTTCTGCAAGAACTTAGCCTAAATTAGCCTTTTTTAGATGCTGGCCTCATAACAATTAAAAACATGCAGAGCTTTTCAAGAGAAACCCTTATTTGAACCAAAAGATTTATTTTCCTTAAATACAGATGCCCACGGGCACAGCTGTCATTAGTGGCATGGTTTTGCGTTATGAATTAAAAGAGAATTGGCTATGATTCACATGGCTAACAAGTACACTGCGGTGCTCCCCTTAGCCCGGGCACAGTAACACACTAACTCGCTGTGTGTATAAGGCTGACGCGCTGTTGCTCATGCCTGATAAGGGCTATTGTAGTTGTGAAATGGTATTAATGTGCACTGGAGCACGTATCATTGTTTCTGCTGCTTTTGAAAAACTCTGTAAGATTGTTCAGCATGATGTGGCCGTGCTTTGGGAACACACCCATACCCTCATGTGTGGACAAAAAAAAAACATAGTCAAGCATACAAAAATATCCCTCCCCACACACACATCCAGCAGTCTAGAATGAGGTGGTATGCAGGCGTGAGTACACATGAGTACCTGAGCATAGCTTGGTTGATACACACTCATTAACACACACATTACGACAATGAATAAGCAGTCACAGAAGAGTCTCTGAAGACTATAATTTATGTAACAAATTACAAATTAAGGGAGTGCATTAAGGGAGTTCTCATCTGTCTGTGTGGGTTTCCGCAGGGTTTTTCTGGTTTTCTGGTTTCCAAAAACCAACTGCACCTCAAAAAAACAAAAGAAAACTACAACTAAAAACAAAACAAAAAACCCCCCAAAAAACCAACCAACCAACCAAACAAAAAATATTATTGTTATTATTATTGTTGTTGTTATTATTATTATTATAATAGAAATTCTGTAACTTATTATTATTATTGTTGTTAATGTTATTGTTGCTGCTGTTATATAACTACTAGATTTCAGTAACATTATCAGCTTTAGCATTAACAATAACAATAACAACACCAATACTACTACTACTACTACTACTACTACTACTACTAATAATAATAATAACTTTCAGACCTGAGGCAATTTAGCATAAACTATTTCCCCTAACAGCATGTTCTTGGGAGATGGGAGGAAACCAGAGAACCCAGTGAAAACCCTCATGGATACAAGAAGAACATGTGACAATGATAACCCCATCTCAGAACCAAATTGGAAGCCCAAATTGGATGACTACTACTACTACTACTACTGCTACTGCTGCTACTACTACTACTACTACTACTACTACTACTACTACTACTACTACTACTACTACTACTACTACTACTACTACTACT
>JAOUQY010000042.1:9463445-9473793 GCA_028566355.1 Doras micropoeus | reverse complement strand
CCCTACACCATACTAATAAATTATTGTGGTCTAAAATGACAGGTGTTTCAGTTTCATTGTCTAACCCCTGTACATAATATGCCAAATGATAAGTATGAATTCATCTTTCACATTGGCTTGCCTTACTAGTTTCATTTTAGCCAAGTAGCTCTTACACATCCTGCTGTATTGATTTTCTTAAATGATGATGATGATGATGATGATGATAATTATGCCTCTAAGTTTAGATTTTTGTTGAGTATAAACATCCAAGATAAGATTTTTTAGTCGCATCTCTCACCACCACCACCACCTTTAAATACAAGCACTTTCTGTTTAGACTGAAAAAATTCAGGGGGTAGAAACTGTAGAATCAGGAGGCAAATTGCATTTGTGTAAAAAGCTGGGCTTTAATAATCTTATTAATTAATTAATAGTGCCATATTTAATATGCATTTAATAATGGTTTTCATGCAATACGATTCAGAGTGTATATATAGCTCAAGATAGTGGTTTGTGGTTTCATCAAATTGTGATATAGTGCAAGAAAAATCACATTAAGTCCAGGGACAAAAGCACATGTAAGTGAGATACGGCTTTTATCAGTATGCGTACATCCTAGTCGCATACCTGAATGGTGCTTAAGTCTGTAGTTACATCTAAGGTTTGAATGCAGGTATGTGCAATTTTGGTATTAATTCCTCACCATGCACACCTAACTCAAATCTGAGCCACTCTGGCCTTGGTTTGTCAACATTTACTGCTGTAACATTCAAACTTTACCCACTGTCATATCCTATGTTTGTAGCTCTAGCAGGTCCTGCTGAGCTGATTCATTGTTCCTGCAGACAGCAGAAAGTAATGTTACCCAGATGGCCTGGCAGGCTATGAAAGGATGGCTGAGTCCGGTGTTGTGTGGTTCTGCTGCCAGTCCTCTCCACAGGTCTCTGTATCTTTGTGAGCCTTAATGAGCCCCGACCTGCTTAAAATCATCTGCTCTGATGTGGCTAACCAAACCTCAGTGGATTCCCAAGCACAAGCCTCCTGACTGTGGCTGGGCCTGTGTGGTAGTGAAAGCTGGCAGCTTTCACCTCCTATAGGCATGGAATACATAAGGACAAGCATTTATCCTGTTTCCTCAAGAGAGTAATGGCTTACACCTCACACACTGTATCCACTGCACTGTACAGACTCTGTACAGCCTGTTGGTGTGAAACATATGGTTGCTATTGGAAAATGAAGGATAACATGCTATTACATGATTGCATGTTATGTGATATTAGATTTTTATTCTGGATTGTGTAAATATCTCAATATTTCATCACAGAATACAAACCTTTATGATTAGAACTTTTAGAAGTAGTTATATTTGATAACTATACAATAGATTTTATGCAACATTATGCAAAATGGCAAAACTTACTCAATATGTGTCTAGAACTATGTTTAGTGTTTAGCATTTAATGTTAAGCAGTAGTAAATAGTCAACGCCTATTATAAACTGTACGTTTTTTCTATAAGAAAGCCAAAACCTGACTAGATCAGAATGAAAGCACAAATACCCATGAAAAACACTACTGCTGTTCAAATACAGATTTAAACTCACGGCTCCATCTCCTTTTTTCCGTGGTCACAACTCTCATACAGCATAATCATCAAAACATGGGTGAAATATGACTTCGGACTGGGGTTATTAAAACTGTTATTATCATGGGTGATTGGGGTTTAACAGGACCTGACTGTCACTTTAATAACAGGGTGGTTCAGTTATAGGGTCACTGGTCTCTTAGACTGACCAAAAAATGTTATGAAACTTCTTATGCCTGTGTTTATGCCCCTACCCTTTTACACGCATATAAATAACTCGCTAGGGCCAATAGGCATACACAGCAGTGTGGAGTCTTGATCAAACTTCGCAGACTTTCCATTGATGAAACATTTTGTTCATGCTTACTGGATGTGTGACTTTGTCTGCATTTTCCAACCAAACACCACTCCAGTACCCTGTCAAATAGGATTTGAAAAAGAGATTTTCCACAGAAAACCCCTGCTGCAGATCAACACCATCGGAGCAGTCTGAACCAACAAACAAGCAATCTGACCCATGAAATACGAGTGCAGAAACAAAGCTCTCCCTTCACCAGTAGAACCTTTCGCCTGATCCCTTCCACTGGTCCCAGCCCCCTCCCCGGGCCTGTCACCCAGTCCTACATTAATTACCCCCACTCGCTAGGTAGAGTGAATTGTGGCTCCAAAGGGGTTGTGTATGTCTCCTGAGCTACCCACAAACCTTCACTGTTCTTGGCCTGTTTATTTGGCCCTAGTAATGGTCTCTGTCATGGACGATTGGCAAAAGGAGACCCTGATTTAAACCAGGTGGCTTCTGGCTCATTGTCCAGTCTTTGGAGCTGCCCTGAACTCTAACCCCTGACCCTCATGCTAACCTGTGGCTTAATGAGTGAGAGGGTCAGCATTTGTGCTACGAGAGTGGGATGACATGGAAATTTGTGTGAATGTGTTTGTGAGTGTGTGTTTAAACAGACCCCCTCTTCCAAGTCCTCCAAATCCATGTAACTGACTTACATGCTTCATAAATTCATCAAATTCTTTAATATTAACAACTATATGAAAAACTATACATTGGACATTATAAGTGCTAAGGACAGAAGAGTATAGGGAACAGAATTGCCTCTTGCAGTTTGCCATGGACTATTTTTGATGGCCAGCATGCATGCTGTGTATTTCAAATGATTTATTTATAAACGGCTATCAGGCGTACAGTATTCTGTCATCACAGTTCACCACTGTAAGTCTGTATTAAGTTGTTAGTGGCAGATTTAAAGTTATATAGCATCAACAGAACTTCTTTTTGCAAATGAAGTTTCAGCATTACCGTTCACATTACTTACTGGAGACAGTAGAAGACCTTCAGAACATGATAAAAATTTAAAACTTTCAAATAAACGCTTAAATTTTACGATTTTCCATGTATTGCACAACACGTTAGGTTTTGGTAAGTCAATGGTATAGTCAATGCTGTTGGCAACAGTTGCTGCTGTCTAGACATACACAACATGATACTCCTTCTCAAATCCTGTCCTCCCCATGACTCTGGAAATACACATACAGGGGTGTAGGGGTAAATAATAGCCTGTGAGTTGCTTCCCAAAATACTCAAGCACGTCTAAATATAGTGGAATTTGCTGCTCATTGGTGAAGTGATTAGATTTATATTTATACCCTGCTTATGCTAGCTGTGCCCTGTCCCCATTCCTTAGTGTGCCCTCCCATGCCTTATCATGTACACTGAATGCAATGATCCACTGAGAGAATGCAGAAAGCAGCTGCTTGCTAGGCCTCTGTCAGCTGCACAGTACTGTTTGAGACCTATATCATTACCAAACTAAAAACATATAAGCTGACTCTTAAATAAAGCCTATAGTGACACACTTTGTGTGATCCAAACTTCAATACTGGTCATTAGGGTTCCAGTTTTTATAACGGTACAGTCTGCACTGTGGCACAGATGCATAAAAAGCCATGTTTCAGTCTGTTCCTGGTCTGTTAAGGCACATCTCCACCATCTGCGTAAGTGTTGGTCATCAAACAGATATTCATCCAATCTTCAATACACAAAAAGCTGGAGCATAATAACAGCATTTGGCTGCCACATTGTATAGAATATAAAGAGTTTAATTTGAGTTTAACATGAACATGATGTAAGAGTATATTCATTTTTGGAATCTTGAGTATTCCCTACAGACAATATCCCTTTCTTTGCATGTGGATGCAGCACCCAGCCCCGATGTTACTGCGGACTGCTGCTTGCCATTTAGACTGAACAGAGCGGCCAGTTTATCTTCTAGCAATGAATGAGTGTGGAGAAAGCAAGTGAGAGAACAATGTGACCGCACTGGTTGACATGTCAGTGTCAAAGGGAAGGATAGGCTCAAGGTCAGAGGTTAGAGGTTAGAGGCAACAAGAGTGAGAGAAGATTTCTGGTCACTGGAAATAGAGCCAGATCCTAAAGCAGGCTGAGGGTGTAGCTGATCCCTCTGCTCTGTAGCCCATAGATTTCTCAGAGCTCTTTCATTGCCTGCCTATGGCCATTGTGAAGAATGAAGAACTGTGGAACTGTGACAAACTGTCATGTGGTCAGCTCTTACACAATAACAATGCCAAGATTTGTTTACCTAAAAAATCTAAGCTGAAAAGGACATCAGAATAAGTAGGACAGGTTACGTAGAATAAAAGACAAACGGGACCTTTGTCTTGAACTCTCTGTGAGAGTGCTCAAGTAAGTTACAAATCATGTCATCATCTGAAATGTTGCAAAGTCTGAGCAATGGTGAAATAATGTTGAAGTCATAGTAAAACTCAGTGTTAGGCAATGAGCTACAACTTCTCTCATGTCCACACTAAACGTTACAGACAGTCCATTTCTGTTGGGGTCTAGCCGGGCTACAAAATATGGACATTCTTGCTCCTATGAGGCTCCCTGTATTAGAGCTGGAGCCAATAATGAGATTCTTTGTCTAATAAATAGAAAGGTTAAAATATGGCCATTAGGAAGCAAAATTGTGATCAAGGATGGACCGGAAAAGTATCTACCCACAGGAAGACCCAGTAAGTCTGTTCATTCATGTGCCTCATGTGAAATAGATGCACCTGACAAACTCTGTACGTCCACACATCTCATATGCTGCTGGGGCACAGGGTCAGAGGCTAGTGTGGATAAGCAGAGGTCCTGCTCTTGGAGATTTATGCTTATCCTAATCCACAGGCGTCTCTGGAGAGCCAAAGATCATCTGAGGATATAAGACTATTTAAGAAAGATTATATGCGCTTGTTCTCCATAATTCATAGTGTAAAGGAATAATTGTACCTCAAAGTCCGCATTTGCTCTGACATGGTGCAATGCTTCAGCATCTTGCTTAAATGGCTTGTTTGTCATTTAGAGTGCCATGCTTACTGTGGCTTAGTGCGTATATAGGCATACGTAGTTAAGTTTAGACCACGGATGATGACGGTCTCTCATCTCTCACAGACTGCTTAGTGCTGAAAAATGATGCTGAGTGTATGAGTGAAAATAGATTCAGTAAATACACTCAGTGAAACACAAATCAGCTGCTTTTTTTCAAGCATAAAAAGTTCTCTCTCTCTTTTACTCCCACTAGCTTATTTTCTCTTCTCAGCTAATCTGGCTAATTAAAATGTACTGGCTCTGAGGCTGATGCTAAAGCCGGACCCCTCCACCCAGTTCTGATCGCCCACTGCTTTCTCACACTTGACAGAAGAGAGGATAAGAGAGAGACTGCTCACTCTTTCTGCTTCTCCATCTCTCTGTGTCTGAACAGAGGCTGAATTCATGAGATGGACTCTTATCAGCTTCAGTCTCTGTGAATAGAGCTCTTCACTCCATGACACCTGATATATTCAAGATATCGTTGCTTCTGCTGCCACACAGACCCTCCCACATGCAGCCCCTTACCTTACTCCCAGACACATACGCTTACACAATGCTTTCATGAGAAAACCAATAACTGAGATAATCATGGACCCATACATATGTTCATGCATGGGAACACACATGCATAAAGTATATAGCTAAGATATCAGGACTCAAAGGTGGGGGGGGTTGGGGCTTATTCATGGAATGGTAATCAGTCTGGATCGACATGCTCACATCCGTCCACCAAGTGCATGTCCAGAAAGCCATAAATGAAATGCAAGCCTGCCACCTGTTCAACCTTAGATGTTCATTTACTCATTTACTTTGAGATACAGATGTTGTCTACTTCATTGTGCACACACGCTGTTATTTCTAGACAACAAATGTATCTTAGCAGCAACAGAGAAAGCCTCTCCATTAACAAAGCCTTAAACTATGACATAACACCCATCCTGTTCTCCAAAGTGTGCAGGAACAGTTTTATAGCCCCACAGAGAGAGCCGTAAACCTAAACTGTAATCATTTCTCCCTTGTTACTGTGAAATCCAGCATGGCTAACCCAAACTGCTGCTTGATGACATTTCTTGCTAGCCCATATTTAGCGGGCTGGGTTGGAATGGATGTGAGCAGTTAGGCAGCTATGCGTTGGTCTGGGCGCACATTTAGCGAGGGGAATATTAGGTGTCCTCTGTTATTTGTGGCAAGGACAGAATCCCCCTGCCTCAGCCCCTTTGAGGGGGCACAGAGGGGCTATATTATAGGATATTAAAGCATAATGACGGGGCTGTGTATGCTGGGCCATGGGAATGTGGTTAGCGAGTCTCGTTGTGGCCCACCAGTCCCGAGCCAGAACCAGGTCAGCATGCCACAGTCAGTCATTAGGGTGTAGGGGTAAGGGGGGAGCTGCTTTAGGGAGGAAAGGGGTTCTGGGTCTTGATTAAACCATACTACTATATTCAGCGCCCACTACATGACCCCATGTTTCCAGAGCTGCCCACCAGACCAACCAACAAATGGACAAAAGGGTTGTGGTGTTCAGTATGGGTGCTGGTCTGCTGCCATGCTGCCGGAGCATCCTGGGTCAGAGCCTCCAAGCAACAACGGATACAAAACTGTAATGGCATGGCAACCAGGAACATAGGGACCAAAACAATTGGGAAGAGTAGTTTCCTGTAGAGTAATGTTGAGTCTTGTCAGGATTAATAACTCTTGGTTTAAGGCATGTCAGACACAATAACTAGGGAACATCATCAGAAGTCTCTTTTTTACTTTTGGGTGAGTCTAAAAGCAGAAAGATACACTATTACATTGCATTCCTGTGAACAGACCATGTGCTGAACACAAGACTGAAATCCTTCTCTGAAGTGATACCCCCACTGTACCGGTGCCCAGTGTTTTTACAGTAGTAAAAAGTAGGTAGCCAATAGACTGTATGCTGGTCAGATTTAATGCTGGTAAGATAAAACTTTTACCATATGTCCCCTCTTACCTTTTGTCCCCCAGACCATACGGCCAATTGGGTCCTTTCAGCAATGGCTGGATGAAATTGGAAATTGATATTAAGAGTGATAGTGCTCTCTCTTTCCCATGCTCACTTGCTTTCTGTCATTTGGCTGCTGGACTGTCAGGTACTGGCTATTTTGCTTACAGTTGCTTATTGGCTATTACTTAGAGGAATTCTTACACTGTTGCAAACTTTTGTTTTTTTCTTGCATGTATTGGTGTCTATCTGTCTGTCTATCAGTCTATCTACCTATTTATCCAAAATGTGCTACTCTTATCAGCTGATTTATGAAGGAAATGAAGGAATGTGTGAGGGAGGGTGTACTCAAGTGTAAAATAACAAATACCGGGGAGCGTGTATGTGTGTGGGTGTATGTCTAACACTAACTACTGCAGAAAGATGGGCTCTGAAATGGTTGTGAGTCAGGGGAAGTATGACTAAGTCTGAATAAAAGTCTATGGAAAAAATAATTGGCTCTGAGAGCTAAATGAGTAACTTCTGAGTGTAAGCTCAATCAGATGCAGGCCCACACCCTGTCTTAGCTTTATACTGTAAATCATCAAACATATGGCTGAAATGACCCCCTCTCCTCTTCTCTTTCATTCCTGGTCTCTCTCTCTATCCACCACAAAACATAAATCAGGCCAGAGTCAATGACGGCTCATGTCAATGTTATTTAAACCTGTCTCTACCAAGCATAGCCTGGTATACTATATTACATAGTTAACACTATGATCCTTTAAAGTTCCTGTTCTTGCTGCATTCCTTCATAGCATGTTATACTTTATGTGTACAAGTAAAAGCTTGCTGTCAGCCACTTATTAAAATTGCTTTCCCATGACTCCATGCTCCCCTTAACACATATGTTCAGAAGGTTATTATGCTTCCGTTTGAATCAGTCACAGACTAACCAATATCCAAAAAAAAAATTACGTTTCTATGTATTGAATTGTGTACAATGTATAAGTACATTTTGTATTTAGTAGGAAATAAAAAGTAGTAAAATAAATAATATCACATAATTGTTTCTATATAGGTGATATTACTTGGCGATATTAATAACAAGTTATATTAATTACAATATCTGTTTTGCACATTGTATGACTAAATATCCAAACGTATGATAAACTACTCAGCAGCATGACCCATACCAGATGTATGGGCATGTACATTGGCTCTTAAATGGTGCCAAGACAATGTTTTAAGCAGGCCTAATCCCTAAATCTTGTCAGCTTGCTGTGTGGGTGAGCCTTTTCTTGAGCAGGCCCCTACTGAAAGGCTCTCCATTTCCACATGAAGCCATTCAATCTCTCTCATTCTCCACAGTTTACTTTCCCTGACTGTGAGAAAGCAGCCCTGAGTGCAGCTCATCCATATTCATGAATGAAAAGGCCTGTCCGCAGTTGTTGGGGCTCGGGCCAGCCGGGTCCCATGTGCTGATGAGCACTGCTGAGCAGCTCACTGGCACCCTTGGAAGTGGCGACAAAACAGATTCAAATGCAAATACGTCTCTGAATAAAAGACAATCTTAATTTAGCCAATTCAGAGAGTGAGTCAGTGTGTGTGACTGTTGGCGAAGATGGCTAATGCTTTACAGAGTTTATGTGTGTGGGTTTCTGATTGAAATTATGAAAGTAAAACAGGAGGAGCTTTTCAGTTATAAATGTGCTGAATAGACAGTTGTAAATGAGATGAAAAGGCTTGTATAGTGTAGGTTGTCGGTAAACTGTGTGTTTTGTCTGTGCCAGTTTTTAAAAAATAATATAATATATTATATGAGTTCAGTTGTGTTCACACTGTGTGACTGCACTGTGCCCACGTTTGCACCTCATCTGACTGGAAGTCAAAAGCACTCCCTAAGGCAGCTTCAGCAGGGTAGAAATGGTTACTAGGGTAGCAGCGGTTGCTGGGGAGTTACTAAATGAGGGCAGTGCAGAAGAGGTGGTTGGTAAAGTCATTAGGAGCCTTTACCATATGAAAGCCAGCAAAACTGGGGATGGCCTTAGGGGGATGGCCTCTCTCTCTGCCAAACAGTGGCTGATGGGGGCTGATGTAGAGGCAGGAAGGCAACAAAGGTCCTATTGAGTGTAGATGAGCCCCCTGCTCAGTCACAGACAAGGGGAATTCCTCCAGTTCTCCTCTGTGCTGGAATGACTTGAAAAAAAATGCCCATCATAATAAGTGGTGCCCTGGTTTTCTCCCAGCCTGATTATCGCACTTGAGTAAGTTAAGCCATATGAAGCAGATCATGTAGGAAATCTAATTTTAAATCTAATTTTAATGACACTAAAATATTCCAGTACTCAACAAACATTTTTTTGGACAAGTGTTCCCATTTAACATTCTCTGTTATTTTCTAATCCAACTTATATTTAAATGCAATGAAATAATTGATCACTGACAATGATCAATAAATTCCTTCAACAGTAAGATGACAATTCACATTGTGGTGAAAGTCAAATGATTTAATGCAATAATGACTGGATTGCCAAAAAGCAAGTGAGCATCCTGTGTTATAATAAAAAACAACAACACCTTTTCCTTTTTGTTCATGCTTGTGTATTTACTGTAAAAATCATTGTGGATGCCTGTACAGTTTTAAAGAAAACAAATGTTTAAGCAGGTTGAGAAATAGTGTTGCTTTAGACAGATCTGTATATGGTTTTGCACACTGTGTGATGCTGTATGCATAACCATCTTTTGGTTACAGGAACATTTCTTGAAGGTTTGTTTGGTTGTCCAGTAGTTTGCCAGGAATGTTTTTTGGATTATGGAGCGTTCTCTGAATATTTGTAAGGTTGGAACTTTTGGTGAACATTCCTGTTTAGTTGTATTAACATTCCCTTAACCATTGCAGTACTAGAAAACTTTGGAAAACCTGATGACAGTTAGGTTCTGTAAACATTAATGGAATGTTTCTGCAACTATAGTTCAAAATCCTATTCTAAAGTATGCAGGATGCATAATAACCTGGAATGAATGCTCTCTAAACATTGGGAGAAGTCTTCTTGCAAAACCCACTGTAGGAGAACCATAGGCTAATGTTAGTTGGACGTTCTGTGTTTGACACCAGTTACCAGGTAATCCTTGTGGTCCTCTCTTGAACCTTCCCCACAGCTGGTTGTGCGTAGTGGGCTCCATTAGCCCAGTCTGGACTGGACTGGTCTGAATCAAACAAAACTGGAATGGTCTGCATGTAAAACCTATCTTTGTAATTGTTTAGCTCCAGGATAGGTGAAGTTAAGACAATTTGTACTTGAGTCATTGGGAAAATAGCTAAATTGGCATATTACATACTGGATAAGGGTCTGGGGTCATGGCAGAATAAGAGAGCAATGTGTGTGTGTGTGTGTGAAGAGCAGACTTAAGAAAATCTGCTCCTTTTCAGGATGCACACTCACACAAGTGAGCTG
>JAOUQY010000042.1:9423570-9434288 GCA_028566355.1 Doras micropoeus | reverse complement strand
TATATGCTACTTAGTTGGTACTGCACATGTGCTACCAAGATTTATGTAAAGCACTCAAACTACTGATAAAGTCTCGACCTCAGTGCCCCCACCTCCCCCTCAACATTCCTCTCTCACCCCTCATCATCCCCCAAAGTCCAATTAAGTTTTCTGTAGTCCTCACAAAAGCTCACATTACAGCCAGTCAGTGGTGGCTCCTGTTTTGGAGAGACCAGAGGGCCTGGATGTGATGTATTTGATGCTGAGTAACAGAAGAAGCCATCGGTCAAGAGGGTTGAAAGGGGAAGAACATTTCTGCATAGTCATGGTACACATTGTGAAGCAGCGCATGACGAAAGTGAGGATGAGGAAGACAGAGAGGTACTACAGGAGGCAGAAGTGCTATTCTGGAAAAATGTCCAAGACGTTATTGTGTCCGGTTAACGTTAAGGTGAAAATGAAACAAAACAAAACAACAAAAAGTCACCTGGCTTCGTGCACACACAAACCCCCAGCTGAAGTGTTCAGTCTGTTCCAAGGCATGTGTGATTCTGACTCCCATTAGGGGATTCAAAGCATATCCTGGCAATTTTGCGGCCAGGGACACCATTCCTCTCTCACCACTTCAAGCAGACAAAATTCCCAGCCTGCAGGACTCACACTGTGGAAAACAGTGGCTCGTTTACTGGTAGGGGAGAAAATTTCACCCCCCACACACTTACAGAATTCCCAATACAACTACAAAGTCCATATTCCAGCTCACAGAATTCCCATCAAAAACATGCAGGAGATATTTTTGTCAGTGTTTTGTTGAATATAAGTGCTTGCCTGTTTTGTGTGTAACCAGTAAAAATCCCAGATGGATACAATTTTCCTAGTTAACTTGGGGGCTCATTTAAATTCAGGCATGGGCTTTTCAGAAAACAATGTATTACAACCATTATGCTACTTACAGTGTGAGCCCAGTTGTTTACCTCTAGTGGGAGTCTGGAAACCCCAAACTGGGTAGTAGTTTCAACCTGTGTCCTAACTTGGCCTTTACAATACTGTCAACCCAGCATTCAGAGGCCTTTCCGCTCCCTTCACTCCTCTAATTACTTAACAGCAAGCAATCAGCCAAAATTGTCCCAAATGACCATGTATTTGAAACTGGCCTGAAATAGACAATTTAAAAAAATGTAACCGACAGCCCCAGTTCACGGTGGGCCTCTGGTGTCAACCTTGTACTCATGGTCTTGTCATGGTCTATCTCTCTCTCTCTTTCTTTCTTTCTCTCTCTCTTTCTCAGGTCTCAGGGCATAGAGCGCAAGGTTTTATTTATTTTTTCCTTCTTTTGGGGGGGGTTGGATTATTTGAATGTCCTAACAAGTACAGTAATATCTAACCATTTTGACCTTGTGGGGACCTTTGGCATTGTTTTCGTATTTATCTATTTATTTATTTAAAACACACACACACACACACACACACACACACACACACACACACACACACAATGCTAATAAGTTTCCTTTTGGATCCAGAGCATAACTTCAGGGTTAGATTAAAGTGTGGAATAGTGTAAATTAGCTGCATTAATAATTATGTCAGTGAAAGTTCCTCAAAGGATAGTGTGTGAAGAAACGTGTGTGTGTGTGTGTGTGTGTGTGTGTGTATGCGCATTCAAAGCACTCAGTGCCACCGAGTCTGGATCACAAATAGCAGCATGTTCAGCAATTACATCTCATTCAGACAGCATAAGAGCTCCCCCTAGTGGTGGCTAATAGCAATGTAGTTCTCATCAACAGGTCCATACAGGGCATGATCAACAGGCTGGTGACCTGCAGCAGATTAATACATGCTTTTTCAAAACAAGGGTTACCTAAATTATATTTTGTAATTATTCAGGCTGTCAGAATACAGTATAAACTGTAAAAGGTGAATGAACACATCTAGATAAACAAATGACTTGTAATCTATTTGAGATTTCTTTAATAGGGAGAAGGTTGTATAGTCTTGTGTGGACATTACACTAAAAGGACAATTTAGTCCAGATGCAGGATACTCATTTACTCATCCCCAATTCTGCTCTTATTTGGAGGAGGAAACCATCATGGTGGGTCCATATTGTTGTAGAGTAACATTCATCACTCTCAGAACTACAGACTCTGCTGGTAATTTCTCTGAGGCTATGCTTTATATGCTGATATATGTATTTGATTTATTTTGTATTCATTTAACAAGTTTCTTGACTTCTGCTTGATAGTACAGATGAAGCCTTTTGGTCAAATCTGTTCCCTTCTATACAAATATTGTATTTGAGTATTTGAGTTTGATAACATTATTCACCGGCCAGAGTGAGGTGCTGGTCTCTTTCGCACATGGTGCAGTCGGGACCAGTTCGGCCCGAAGCGGACCCAGCTTTCTGCGCTGTACTGAAAAAACGTTCACTCTAACCAGATGTACTGAACTTTCAGTGTGAACAGGCTCAGGTCTAAACAAAAGTGCAAATAGGAAAGAAGACTTGAAACACAGGCTACTGAATAAGCAACCAGTTATTTATTAGCATACGCAGCAGACATGTGTGCAGACAAACTCATATGTGATACACTAAACATGCACACACCCACACACACACAAACTGGTTAGACATGTCCGTTAGTATTGTGCAAGATGAACTGTCTGACTGTGATAAACTGATTATATTTGCATGTGTGTTCGCAGGACAAGAGAAAACAATAGGCGATAAACACACGTGGTGCACCCAGCCTCCCAAAAAGCGCGCACACAAACACAAACCCACACTGGAAACTCTAAGCTGACCCCTTATTAACACAGCAATCATCAGACACACATATGTGCAGAGTGCTGGGAGCACACAAGTGCTGCACAAATAAACCAGGACCTACGGACAGACCGTGGAGCAATGAGGAGACGAGGCAGCTGAGCGGGGGCGGAAGTGGGTGGGGTGGGGGTGGAGGGGTGTCTGGTGACCATAAAGCAGTCCCATCTGATTTTCTTAACTCATTCAATATGCTTCTGATTTTTATCTGGACTCCTATGCACCAATCGCATCTAACGCAATTGTGATTTGGACAACCACTTCGAAAAAGTTGTTCAGTTGTATTGATGTCTGTCTTATAGGTTGTGTGACATCATAAGAATGTCTTCAGCTCTGTCTGTAGTGTGTGTATTCGCTCCATCTGATTGCCACACACCTCTAAACCATCGGCCGTCTCCCAAAGGATCCTTTTCGGCTTGAGGGGCTTTTGCGCAAGTACAGGCGCCCATGCACAGCCACTCATCCCAAGCCAGAGCCAGTCTGGCAAGGCCTCTCTCTCTCTCTCTCTCTCTCTCTCTCTCTCTCTCTATACTGCAGGCAAAAACAAACCACAGGAGTTTGAGCACAAGGCACCCAGGTCAGCAGCAGGGCCTGGCCATTAGTGCAGCGTGATTTCCCAGCACTGGATGCTGTAGTTTTAGTGAATGGGGAACAGTATCCCCACCCTTGGCTGTGGTTGGCAAATACATCCAAATAGCCACAGTCATGAGCATGCATACTCTTTCTGACTCTGTACTCTTTCAGTCTCACGCATGCACAGATTTCTTGCTCGATCATGTTATGGAAGGTTGTTAAGAGGTTGTTAAAGAGGAGAGAGGAAGGTCAGAATAGATAGAATTTATGATGAGGTCTGTTGCTCAGCTCTCATAAAACTCCAGTTACCTAATCCCAGTTCTAAAGTTTCCCTTATTCTACTGCCAAAACCTGCAGATTCATCTGTCCCCCCACAGAGACGGGGAGCGAGGGAGGTTCACGCAGGAGGAGAGGCAGAGATAGTAACCGAGAAAGTGAGAGCCGAGTACTGTCCGATATGTGTGTCTTGGCTGTCGGCCAGGAACATTCTGTATTATTCATGTGGCTGGTGAGGAAATGGAGTATACATTTCTTCACACACACACACACACACGCACACACACACGTACACATTGTACATGACTCACCCGGTTTTAACATAACCAGCTGCTCTCTGTGGAGCAAAGGCCTGCTTTCCATCCACCTAAAAAGAAAAGAGATGGGTACAAACGTTTGCACAGGATAATGAGAGAGAAAGAGCGAAGACCTGCTCGGATCTACAGTCCTCTTCGTTGAATCCAGGCAAGGAGAAACAGGAAAGCAAGTCTGACTTGATATTGTTTTAACTGTTACACTGCAGCAACATATGATTTGAATTGCAATGACAGGGATTCTGTGTAGCTTCACACTTCAGAGCAATACATTTCAATTTGGACCAAAAGTAAATGGCACGAAATCCGAACTGCTGAAAGCCGAGTCGAATTTAAACTGATGTGGAAACTTTATGGAGACCAGTTTCTTTTTTCTTCGTCCTTTCCGAGGGGCAGCCCTGTCATCGCCATGCAGACTAGCGCACGGAAAGCATCTGACAACTTGAACTGCTTGACCATGTTCCCTTTGGTAATGAAACAGCTAGCGTTATTAGAACTGAAATACACTCCATTAAAAATCTGCATCAGCGTTCATTCCAGCCTTGCTCCCCAAAGTTGGCTCGATTACCCAAAACCTACACAAATAGCATTCAGTCCAGTTCCTTCTTTCCTCATGCTTTCATTTCCAAAACTCTCCCCCGTCGTCTGTCCATTTTTTTTTACAAGGCAGCAGTTATTGCGATCATTTCTTCATAAAGGAACATTGATCTGCAATTCCTCCTGCCTCCACTTTTGTCCAGCTCGTAAATGTGTGATTTTTTTACAGTAAACTAGAACAATGCGGCCTGTTGTGGGCAAGCAGGCTCGCTGAAAATGACTCAGCAAGGCCAATTTGGGGTGATTGGACAAAGTTCTAGAAACATGTCAGGATTGTAAACATTACCTATGAATTATGAACTATTATGCTTCCAAACCAATATCTGGAGTATATTTTGTTTAGCTTCACAGTGTCAGTGAAACGAGGAGGTGTATAGTGGAAAATATCCATAATTCGTACTATAAAGTGCATAACAGCCAGGAAAGGCATCGGGAAATGGAAACTGGACCGGGGAGTAGCACTTATTTAGGAATATGTGCGAGAAGCTTGGGGATGTAATGAAAATGATTTGCCTGCTTAGAGCGTAGAGAACATTACACAAATTTGTTCAGGCTTAATCAAGCTGGTATGGAAATACACCTTTCAGCACAAGCAATATGGCTGGTTTGTTTTTGTCCTGAGTGATATATACCCTTAATATTTCCAGCTGTTGACTTAGCAATTACTTCATCATAATGTCATGTTTGGGAAAGTACGGGAAATGTAAGAATTGTTTGAGTTGGACAGAAGAGCATCATTCTGTCTAGATCCAAGTTGGATAATTGAGCTTTTTCACATTTTACTATGCCTTGTGTGCATGTGCACGTCTCTTTGCGTGTATATGCAAGAGTTTGGGTGGAGTTGGAGGATATGTGGGGTAAATTGAATCTTTCAGCCGTGTGCAAAGTAATTGAAAATCCCCCGAGTCACATTGGCAGAAAGTGAAAGAAAATGTACGTGTGTGTGTGTGTGAGCATATGTGGTTGATCAGAGCAAGTCTGTGCAGGCATTTTGGCCTGGTTTTGGAGGTGTAGGTGTGGCGTTAAATTGTGATGAATAGCTTTTTAGTCAGATAGAACAATAAACATGGTAGAGGTTGGACAGTTCAGATCACTCCTATGATGCTGTGCTTCGATTTGACTTGAACTCTCTTGACTTTGCTGACTGAGGGAGATTTTTTTTTTCCTGGTCATCAGAGTGTGTGTTATTTTAACCTGAAGCCTGTTTAGGCTGATTGGTGTTGTGTTGCAACAGATCCTTTTTGGTAACTCTAAGACATGCACCTATTTATTCTCATATATGAATACACATATAACAAATGGTACATCCTGTTATATGAACTGAAATGATATTTAAAGCTTTCCAGATGGGACAAGGGAATCAAAGAGGCTCATTGTTTTAAAATGAAGTCAACTCAAATTAGAGCTCTCTCAGCTGATGAAGCATCAAGAGACAGTGTCCTGAAAGATAGGGTGGGAACGTAGCTCTCCACCTTTATAACCATGTAACTTCTTTATTGGTATCATATGTAGCCAACAAAGAGCACAAGAGAACATTGTGTCCTTTGCCCCCCGAGGACTGGTGCTTACATCACATCCATCAACTTGAGGACTGTCAGGACCTTAGGGCGACCGCGCCCCCTGCCTCTGTTTGCTATGGGCAAAGTGTTGAGTCAGTCTGAGTGTCAGTTTGAAAAGCCGTAGGTAATAAATTGTGCGTTTGCTTGCGCTATCAGAGCACTGGCAAACTGTCAAACAAACACCTTGTGGGTGAATGATTTACTCAGGAAAACTTGTCATTCGGCTCCGATTTAAACACCTCACCTCTGGGCCTGATAAAGTCCAACCAGCTGGGCTACTCTGGGAATGCTGGGAATGATTAAAGAACACAATAAGAAAGGTAATTAATTGTGCTTTCTTGTGCTAATCAGCAAAAGCATTACCTCCAAGTCATCTATAATTTACAATTACTTACACATGTAATCATTTGGCAGGCCAAAAGCCATCCAAAGCAACTTATATAAGTATGCGAGAATACAAGTCTACACACATAATCATCTGAAAGTAATTGACCAATACTCCCTCCTATTTGAAGACAGAGACAGATTGTATGTGTGTGTGTGCGTTCAAACTTTCTTACAGCACTGGTTGAGAACGTGATATTGGATTCTCCCACTGGTGTCATTACCACCGCCATGACCTCATTGCACTCCTCCTTGAGATCTCTCTGTCCTTTATTCTCAGCTGAGGGTTGACATAACTCAAGACCTCAAGCAAGGACTTATGCACAACCAGTAACATATACAAGAGCCCAGGGTTCTGTAGGGTGAGCAGTGTAAGAGGCCTGCAGCATGTCACGGTCACATCCAGCCTAATATACACACATTCAAACACAGACAAACCCACAGCTGGGCCGTATCATCTCCAGCACTCTCACAAGTGTCATTTTCCCCGCATGGAAAAGCAACGTTTCTTCATCTGGTTTCATCTTTAAAGTCAAATTCTGTCTTTCACCTCAGTGGCAGTGTTGGGTGAAAGACATGTTGTGGTTGTATGTTCAGTGATCCTAATAAGATCCTTCAGAATCAGATTCATATAAAAATTCAAAGAGGCATATGCAGAGTCATTTACAGAATCATTATGTCATTAACCTAACTTGGCTATCACACACACACATACACACACACACACACACATTTTGGTGCTATTGTAAACAGCAATGTTATGATTTGTGACCAGCCTCCGCCTGCACTCCCGGAGATGTATACAGCCGTTAAAAACAACGAGATATGACTGGCCAAGCCTTAAAATCAGTGACAGTGTGTGTGTCCGTATGTGGCTTTCTTAACTCATCTCTGGTCTCTCAGGGTGGCCTGTACTGAGTGTGTGTGTGTTTTTTTTTTGTGTGTGTATTTTGGTCTTTTCAGTGTTTGCTGAAAAAGGAAGGACCCTACAAACAGTTTTGTGGTCTATACAGAGAATAGAACAATTTCCTGCAAGGCAGCAGTAAAAGCCCTGGCACAACACACTAATCTGACGCCGGGGAAAAGACACAGGACCTGCAACCAGCATCCCAAAACAAGAACATGTCTTGACGACTTTAGACTGATCCCATAGTCTTTCCTCTTTTGTTTAGGTCTGAAAGAGTAAACCAAACAGGACCCAGATAAAAAGGCGGACTGTGGTTACAGGCTTTTGCATTTCATACATCGTGGTTTTGCGACTTACAGGACGATGAGTCAGACGCATTGTTCCTGTTTTATTCCTAATAATATTATTTTGTTACTCATGAGTCTGTTGTATGTGCATGTGTGCTATTTTTAAAAAATGTTGTGACACTGGTATTATCCTCTTTCCATGGTTTACTGAATTATATTGTATTCATCTGGATAAAAATATTAAATATGTCATTACCAAGGTTCCTCTTTCTTGAGGCTGAAAATAATTATAGTAATCCGTTATGTCAGACTCAGCTGATATAATTGCGAAGGAATCTTAACCTTATATTCACTGTAATACCCCTTTATAGCAGTATTTATTTATGCATGACATACAGACTTTTGCAATCTGCTTCTTTAAGAATGTCATATAACATTTAATCTTAGCAAATAATAAAGACAGTATGGGTCACAATTTTAATGAATCCCAGTTTGAAATCATTTATGCTGCTTTACTGCGTCATTCGTTACGAAGTCGGACCGAGTTGATCAAGTTCACGACGTGTCGTTATATCTGATACACAAGAGCATGTGTAGACAGGTGTGTAAATGCTGTGAACAAAATATATTCGAGGCTGTAAAGAAGGAAGTGATTCATATAGGTTGCTCAACATCTTTTGTTCTGCAGCTCATCAACCCTTATTTGCTCCAGGTAGAATTGTAAACCATTCACACACACAAACACACACCTGAAGCGCAATAGTTTGTTATTGGCTGATGCCCCACCTCCTGTTTAAAACATGAGGCAACAGCAACCTGCTGAACAACAAGTACTTTAGTGTCCCGAGCTTTCACACAGACCCAGTGCTCAGTGGCTTAAGACAGTGATTAACAGCTCTGGATTTGCTTCAATGCTCTTTAGAATGCAGCAGAAATGAAGCTAAAGTGTTTTGAGTATCCTTTATAGTTTGATAAATTATATAATATTAAATGACCTGAGACAGTTGGTATATGTCACTGTTTGTATGATGAATTACAAGCAGTGATTAATTCAGTTTCAGTAATATTGTCTTTAATCATGGGAACTTGTTCAGTTAACAGCTATTTGCTGTTCAGTAATGGATGTTGAATTTAACCACTACATAAGCATGAGCTAAATATTTAGATTTCATAATGGAAAATAGTGTTCCTGTGCACAACTCTGTTCCTTTTTTTAGTTCTGCCTTCTGGAGCTGCGCACACAAAAAACCTCCTTTACTCACACAAACACTGAGGCCTAATTACACACATATGACAAAGTTCCTACTTCGGGCTGAAAAGACCTGCAGTGAAATGCTGTCATTCTAGATGCATGGCTACTCTATGTACTTTGCCTTGCGTGACTGTAATTGCTGTGCGTGCGTGCATCTAACCATCTCCCTTCTTTGCCTGAAGTTAGCCAACAAGAGGTTTTCTGATGTAGATCCGTTCTGCTGCGTGTTCACACACACATACACACACCGCTCATTAATGTACAACCCTGCCATAAAATACATAATCCTCCAAAGATTATCTCAAAGTAAGCGCTCCAAGGCTTTCATTTCAAACGAGGAGAGTTGTTTTCAGGGCTGCACATTTAAAATATATTTAATGCTCATTGGACCATTGACTTGATTTCGTTCTTTCATCTTGTGTCGTTAAAAAACGCTAAATTTTCCTGTTCTGCAAATAAATACACAATAAGCCTGGGAATCGTATTTAAATGTCCAAAAACAGACAATGGAGAAGGGGAAAAAAAGAGTAGATAGTAGTATAAATCAAAAGGATGGAAATGAATCAAAAGAAAGAAACCTTTTTGCCTATAAAATAAACTAGCTAGTGAAAATTTAGAGCTAAAACAAACTGGCAGTGCTTTTCTAAATCAATTCAAGCTCAGTTCAGTGTCAGTGGGACACTGTTTATTTAGCTCTAGTTGTACAGTTGTACAGTTTGGGCTAGAAATCTACATTTGTGAGGAATGACAGTGACGTATAACTTGGCACGGAAATCCTAACATTAAAAAATGAGCTCTTCTAGAGAAAAAAAAGTTTAATTAATTTATTTGTTTGTTTGTTTGCTGTCCATTCACTTACTATTTATTTCTTTATTTGTTCATTTATTTATTTATCTATTATTATTTTACAAGTAGGTTCATTATGTAACTACACAGGAAATGTGCTCAAGTCTAATTTACTCAAATTGAAGAAAATGTACTGCAGGCTAGATAACATGTGGTCCCTTCATTTGGTTCATTTGAGTAAATTAAACTCAAATTTCATGTGGAATCACTTAATAATATTTGTAGAATAACTAGTAATACATGAAAAAAAGCAATATATAACATGTAAGTTGGGATATCCTAGTACATAGAGGGGAGATCAATCAGAAGCTGTGCCCTCTGGGGCAAGCAGACATTGCCGGGTGGACAAGCAGGTTTAACTCGGGGAAAAAACCCTACTCCTTATTGACTTTAACCAAGCAAAAATCACCATCTTTTGTTTATTTATTTAAGTGTTTAACATCATGTTTTACACAGTGGTTACATTCATTACATGAGGGGGGGGGGGCATTTAGTGTCTCCAATTCACCTGACATACATGCTTTTTGACTGTGGGAGGAAACCGGAGCCCACACAGACACAGGGAGGAGAACATGCAAACTCCACACAGAAAGGACCCAGGTCACCCTGCCCAGGAATCGAAGCCAGGGCCTTCTTGCTGTGAGATGGCAGCGCTACTCACTGTGCCAGTGTGCCGCCCTTTTCTTCTTTTATGCATGTTTAACGTTAGAGTTTAATGTTTAATGATGGTTTAGTGAAGTTTAATGATGGTTTATTTTCAATAATATTAAAGTATGTACAGCACCAAACCCACACAAAGGAACATATAACCCATTTAAAAGCACTAACAATATACAGGGGTTAGAAAATGAAACTGAAACACCTGTCATTTTAGACCACAATAATTTATTAGTATGGTGTAGGGCCTCCTTTTGCGGCCAATA
>JAOUQY010000042.1:9323330-9333575 GCA_028566355.1 Doras micropoeus | reverse complement strand
TTCAGTCTTTGTACATTTGCAGTTTTTTGGTTGCAGGGCAGGGTGTTTTACTCATTTGTGCTGCTATATAATGGAATACTTCCTTATTCATTTTAGAGCATATGACGTGAGCACAGCTATTTCCTGTGAAAGCTAAACATGTCTGAAATTACACAAATGAGGTGTTTTGTAAACAGTGTTGCAAGTGTTGCAAGGTATTTTTGACTCATTAGAAGAAAATATTTGTACAGCTCAGTTTACAAGTAAGACCTATGTCAAGGTTACTGTATATCAAAGTTTATATCTTGTGGTAAGTGGATTGTACAGTTTCCTGCATGCCACGAATCACTGAAGTTAATTTACTGTCAGCTCTAACTAAAGAAGAACTTCGAGGCTATAAGTCTACCTGCTGCTCACAACTTTTAGTTTAATAATGTTACAACAAATAATCTATCGATAATACATAATTAATCAAATCTTATGTTAGATTTGCAAGAAAAGGCTACAGTAAAACAAATGCAGCTCATATAGTATGTAGTCACTGTGACTGCAGATGATCATCCCTGAGCATCCTTACCATGTCATATAATATATACAACTAAAATAAATATGAATTCAAATTGACAGATATGAAGCCTTTTAACCCCATCTCATAGCTAGGGTGAAGCATGCATCCCAATGGAGCAAATGTAAGACTATGACATATCTTCAATAGAAATCTCAACTTGGAAACAGAAACAGGAGATGAATTAAAAGAAAGATAATCACCCCAGTTTTTGTTCTTTACAGTTAATCAAGATTTGAAATTACTTCTCTGAATTTACTGTGACGCTATCAAGAGGGAAGGAAGCTTGGTTAAAAGTGATGACAGCAGCAGTTTCCTTTCTAACCTCAGCTTGAGAGGACTGCTTAAGACTCAACCTTATTCTCTAGTAAGTAACAGATACATTTTATTGAGATGTATTGACTAAAATCATTGCATGTATATTATTATAGGTTTTTATATAGACAAACACATTTTGCACTGTATCTGATCTCTGAGTATGTAATTTATGTTTATGTATTTTGGGGCTAAAAACTGATTCTACTATCGTTTGAAAGTTTTTGGATGACAGCATAACAGAATATTTATTTCAGTGGATTGTATCAGAGTTTGTTAATGTCCTTATCATACTGACAAAACAGCTGTGTATCATTAATGTAGGTTGATACGTATCACATTTATGTTTAATTATTATGGTCCTCAGAAAGGAGGATTTTAATAATACTAGCAGGCATTTTTGATTTTTGGACAGCAAAGTCTTAAGGACCTAATTGTTTCAAACAAAAATGATTTACATTACATTGCTGACAATGGAACTTGTCATTTACAATGTCAAATTGTCTAATATTGCCATTTTCCATTTAACAATTGCTATTTAAACATTCTGCATTTTAAAAGTTTTTTTCTGTGTTTTGACAGATTAGTCCTTAAGCTGTGCTCCAAAAGACCAAGCTCTGGCTTGTAAAGACAATATCAGAATCAGCTTTTGAAATTTCATTAATACCATGCAGAACAATACTACTTGTGATGTGACATCACAAAAAGTGGTGTCCTCCTTTCTCCCACCTTTACTTATCATTGAGCTCCTGCTTGGCCTGCCAGGAAACTTGATGGCACTGTACATCTTCTGTCGCCACATTCAGTCTTGGATACCCAATATCGTGTTTCTTTTCAACCTGCTCTTGGCTGATTTTTTACTCTTCGTGAGCGTGCCATTTCGGATTGATACCTATCTGCGCTCTGAAAGCTGGGTGTTTGGTGCTGCTTGGTGTCGGATTAACCTCTTCATGCTTGCAGTCAATCGATCTGCAAGTATCGGCTTCATGACTGCTGTGGCCGTGAACCGATATTTTAAAGTAGTCCATCCACATAACAAAATCAACTTTATTAGCTCACGCCAAGCTGGAGGGATCGCCTGTTTCATCTGGGTGGTGGTGATCTCACTGCGGATTCCTCTGCTGACTAACGAGCTCCTTATAAAGGATGAGAATGCTTCTCACTGCCGCAGCTTCAGTGGTAAAGACCCCCCGTTTGGGATTAAGGTACACTATGCGGTATATATTGCTGAGTTTTTCCTCCCTCTTATGATACTACTCTTCTGCTCCATCCAAATTGCCTGCAAATTACAGGAGCGGCAGATGGACAAAGTGAAGAATGTGCGACAGGCTATTCACACCCTCCTAGTAATTGTTGCAGTCTTCATCTTTTGTTTCTTCCCTGGAGTTGCCACAGGACTGACTGCACTCTATATGAAAACACGGCTGAATGAGTACTGCAATGCTTACAAATTAGTCAGTAAGCTGTTTGTCTTGTCCATAGGGTTTACGTACATGAACAGCACCCTGGATCCTGTCATCTATTGCTTCTCCAGCTCCGTGTTCCGAAATGCAGTAAAAAGTTTCATCAATCAATGTGGAGTGGTGAAATTACAGATAAGCCGCCGTCCTAGCATGGCAGGTGGAAGTGATTGCTAAGCAGGAAGTCATTTCTGAAGGAAAACACAAAGTGCCATCATTGTGTTATTTGTTAAGCATGCCTGAAAGAGCTAAGACTTCTGTTATGGAGCTCTATAGTGACTATTCAAATGTTTTCTGTATTTCTGTAAGAATAGTCCAATAGATGGCTGTATGGAATTTTTTTTTTTTTGCAGACTAATAATTGTAATATAACATAAATCGAACACAGATAAGCCCACATAGTAGATAGCCACCAGAAGGGCTCTCATTATACACAAAAGCATATCATTATACAATTCATTGATCAACAGTAATAACGACAACAAATATTTTGACCTAATATAAAGGACATAACTTTAGTAACCATATTCTGAAATCTCCTGACATTCCCAAAGCATATAGCAGAATATCCCATCAGACTCACAGGAATAAAACAACTTGTGTGGATCAACAATTGCTAGCAGAGATGTCTAGAGTTATCCCAAGTGATAAAGCTTTTATTTTAGTGTTATCTTAAAAATAAAGCGTATGTATGCGTATGTACAAAATATTTCTGCGCGCCCTCTCTCAGAGCACTGTGAAAAACGAGAATAATATTGACTCTAAAAATAACCAAATTATGAAAAAGTTCAAATACAGAGTTTTGGTAAATATTTTATCTTCTTCAAAGTTAGAGATCAGACAGATATTCAATTATTAAGCCCTCTTACCTCTATTTGAGGTGTATTTGAGGGAGATGTAGCTTCTGAAGCTTTTCCTAAACCCAGTGGAGGAAAGATGTGGTATCTTAGTATCAGTAGGTAGTATCTGCAGTATATATGTTTATTTTTAAAAAGAATATTAATTTGTTAATATTAATTGTAATACATACCTTAGATATATACAAGAACCGCACAGAGAATAGAAAAAGGAGTCTGTCTTTGTAAATCAAAACAGACAAGATTCAGTACATTACACAATTTTATTTAAAGATGATAAAATGTGGTATTCAGATATCTGAAGTGCGTGAGAATCAGCATCCTTTAAGGAAGTAGGCCATTTTTTCGTAAAATTATTTATTAGAATAATGCTAATATAATAATAATAATTTTGGGAAGGAAAACTAGCAACATATAGTAAATGCCTGCAAGCTCAACTGTACAGTATGCATTTGTATATACAGTATCAGCTTTAACTTTATTATTATTTATGCAGCTGATTGGTTCTGGTTACTCATATTTTGTTATAACATTTATAGTATACCACTTGTCTTGTTCCATCAATCATTTAAATGCAAAGAGTATACATCATAGTACTCTAACAAAAACAATCCACAAGTAATTCTAATTTTCCAGTTCTGTTTTGCTTTCATCCATCACGGTTTTCAATCATAAGTTTCTGTGTTCAACTATTCAGTTCTTTTCTCTGTATCTTGAAGTCAACTGCTCAGCACTAATCAGCTTCAGGATCAGTGTGCTGGCAGTTCCTCGATATCTTCATAGCCCATTTTCATAAATTCACACCATTCTGGTGAGATCACTTGCTTTATCTGGGATGTGGTAAACTTACACAGATCCCCATGATGAGTTAGTAAGAGCACATCCGACCTCACAATTTCCTAAAGAGAAAGCAAATATGTTCATGTTACAATCAATATTAATTATAACTAAAAGCTTAAACAACTCCTGCTCACATTCTTTTTTGATCACTAACCTCCAGCAGAACTGCACCTTCAGCCTGTCAGTTTCCTGCAGCTTCTTTCATTCTGTTTGTTTAGTAACAACTCAATCAGTTACATTTTTCCAGGAGCTAGCAAAATCTTCTTACCTGACATACTTTTAAAAGAGCTGCCACTTCTCGTTTGTCTATCTATATGTATTTTCAGATTAAGGAATTGAGGGATACAAGTGTTATGAGCCACATGTACTGTAATCTATAATTTATCAATCTATTTGCTAATCAGATCATTTCAAAATACTGAACAGGTATAAAATGGGTAAGCAAAGATTATTTCTACTTGAGCATGGTCCTTAACCGACAACTGCTCAGCTGTATACTGTCTTAGTTGTTAATCGCTTTGAATAAAAGCGTACGCCAAATTAAGGAAATGTAAATGCAAATTTCCCCTCCCTGCCAGCAAAGTAGCAAGGTAAAAATACAGGAAGACAAATACAGAATACAGCTCATACATAACACAAAAGCATTGCAAACCTTTACCATATCCACGAACAGTTTATATACAGTCACAGGATAAAGAATGTATACCTTCTTCTATATTCACCCTAATTCTATATTTTTATGCATCAGGATTCCCAGAAGTAAACCAACATTCAGAAACCAGGTTAAAAATAAGTATACCCTCACTACAAATGAAAATCCCAAGAGCTACATGATGTGACCTACAGGCCTCTGTAAGCACCTTAAAAGTTTATGTTCATGACATTGCATGTTTCTAAATGTTGGTTTACTTTTTTGAGGAAAAATGACTATGTTTTGAAATCAGAGCAGCTTTCAATCCTGACAAAATGAAGCAAAACATTTATTTAAATGGAAACATGGTGCTTTGAACACCCTGTTGTGTTTCACAAGCATTGCATTTATGGCAGCTGAGAAGGCCATTCTTGGCATGCTTTTCAAAAGATTATTCAAAATGTGGTGAAATGGGTTACAATACATGCTTAATAATTCAGAACACATATGATGTTATACTCACTGCCTTCGCCAATTTTTCTTATGACTATACAGTGAAACCGGAACATAATGAGGAAGTAAAAGGACACATTAGAGGTTTCGTTAGTACTCTGGTGAGGGCAAACTCTGCCCTGTCATATATTTGCTTTGAAGTGTTTTTGGACTTGCTCTTTCACACTCTGGCCTTGATTTATTGTGCTTTGCCCTAAGTAAACTTAATTTTTAAATTATGTATTGGGCTGTGTTTGCCTGTATTTATTTTTTAATTAAAACATCTGCACATGGACCCCCTTCTTGTGTCTGAGTCTGCCACCTCTTGCTTAATTAATAATTCTCAATGGAAATGTACAAAACATAAAATATTTAATGTAAAAAATATTTAATATAAAAAAACTACAATAATATGAATATTACTAGGTTTGAGGACGTGACAGATATACTTGCAACTGAGTTTCTTCCCTCTGTACCTTACTACAGTATTTCACCCTCTATATGCTATATCTTGAATAAGATCAAATTTAGCTTAGAAATTCAGAAATTGGAGTCATATGCCCCCTGGTCTGGCAGGCATCAGTCCCAATCCTGCTGGTGCCAACCAACCATGCTGGCCAGGTGGGTTGTTAGCATGTGGTTGAAATGTTCTACTAGGCCATTGCTCGGTAGGTGAAGAGGTGTGGTTCTAATTTTTCTCACACTTATATAAATGACTACAGACCTCTGCCATGACTGCTGACTCAAAGTTCTGCCCCTGGTCACTGTGCAGCTCTCCTGAAACCCTAAACTGTCAGAAGAATTCATCAATAAGCCATGTTGCTGCTTTGGTGACTGGAAACTGACACAACACATCTACATCAACATGGTACATTGGGGCACCTGACTGGAGAGCCTGGACCTGGGTGTATGACTGCAGCTCTACATCCATATGACAAGTGCCCTGATCCCAAGGCTTCATGCGCAACTGCCAGCACATTGGACCTTTTGCTCTGGGACCAGTTTCTTGCACACTCTGTACAGCAGCTTGTCTCGGATCCTGAGCCCATCCCAGCCAGCTCACAGCACTTTTGCGATGGGCCCATGTGGTGTCATGTGTACCCAGTCTGGCTTCTTACTGGCTCCAGATGCACAGTGTTTGCAGTTCCTTTTGCACATAAACACGTTATAGGGCATCTGCATTGCCGCAGAGATACCCTGAGTGATGCTAAATAATGACCTTTCTTTGAACACCTGCTGGGGCTTGCCTGCAGAGGCAACAAAGCTGCTTGGGTGTGTCTTCTACAGCCCCTTGGGATCCATCCACTGATATTGGCAGTGAGTGTTCTCCAGCACTGGTGACTTCACCCCAAGGAAGCTGCAATAGCCTTGACACAATGGTGCCACCCAGTGGTGGGCTGTTCCATCAAACACCCCTGGCACTGCATGTCCAGCTCCTCCAGAGATGGAGGTGCCACCACCTGCTCCCCGACACTCAGCTGCAGGTCACTTTAGATAGCTTAATGCACTTTTCACCCATCCTCAAGGCCAATGCTCTCAGATCCAACTGGAAAACTACAATGGCCACCAGGAAATCCAACCCATGAATACAAGAGTCCTGAATGGGCTTTAGCCATAATCCATTGTTTCTTGACAGGCCCCCAGTCATCAAGAAGAGGCCTTGGTGGTTGCTTGTCTCAGTTGTGATGGGGCTGTTCCGCAGGCTGACCTCTCCTCAAGGGGCCCCTCTGCCATTTCCTCACTGGTTCAGACTTCCAACACTGGCTTGCTCGGTGCCCTGGTTTGCTCAGTGCCATGACTTCCTGCAGCACCAGCACAACAACTGCTCTCTTGCCAGTTTCTCTGGAGCCATGCTGGCTGCCATCTTTGCCTCCACACTGACTGCTGTCAAACATTGGACCATCCTTGGCTGTGTGACTGTTTCAGCCACTGTTCACTTGTAGCAGCCAGTGACTACCTTCAGCTGGGTGAGGTACAGCTCCCAGGCTCCTTCTTCGTTGTAGCACGGCATATGGATCAGGCCACCCTCTTCTTTACTGCTTGCCCGATGCCCGGTGCTCCCTGCCGCCGCTCAATTGACATTGTCAATGCAGGTCCTCTCTGCCACCACAGGTTTAGTGCTATGGATGTGGGTCCTGCCATCGCTCGCTTGACACTGCCATCACAGGTCCTCCCTGTTGTTATTCACTCAACACTATCATCTCTGTCTGACCAGGAAGCCAGCTTCACCACAGTAGATTTGTCAGGTCGAACATTGACTTGACACTCCACTTTTCATACTTTGGTTCGCTGGTTCTTTGTAAGTGCCCAGATGCTTCACTCAGGTTCTCTAAGCTCGAGGTAAGGAATATTGATGAGAAGTCATTCTCAAACACTACCACTGGCTCAGAACAACCTCTACCTGGCTCAGAACAACCCCACCTCCACACACAAACAGTGTGGAGAGTTTTAGAAACACACAGAAGATATAAAGAGGGTAGGTGGCACAAACAGCATCTGAGTGTCCAGCCCACAGTGCATGCCCATGACGATGCTCTCTCCAACCCTGAAGTCTCCTATCACTCCCTACAATCCAGTGGCAGTCACCACAATATTTTCAATCTTAAATGTTTGTTTTTCTGTTTTAATTGTAATTATAATTGATCAAATGGAACTGCAAAATAGAAAGGCGTGCTTCATAGAAATAACAGTCAAAAGGTGGTCATATATTTTTTATGATTTTTATCTCAACCTGAAGATTGACATTCATGTGCTCTGCGTATTTTGCATAACTGTCTCACTCCCTCACACATACGCACAAATGGCTGATTTCACACTAGCTGTTATGAGCCCAGACTGTAGACAATCGGGCTCCAATCATGCTGTCATGGCTGTAAGAACAGACAGCAGTGAGAGTAGAGGAGGATTCTCTTAACTGTCTTTGGGGATGATTGCACTTCAAAAGCTCCCACACACTTTTGGACAGCCTGCTCATCTGCTGTATTCCTGCAGTGTGTTTGGAGGGTGTTCAGTCTCAAAATATTGCACTCCGTGTCTTTTTGATTTTATCCGTCGAAAATGGTCAAGCATTTAATACATACATGCACAATTGCACACATGTGAATCAACTCTGTTTATATCACAAGAAAGTTACTAAACGTTGCAATCATAATAGCATAGTGGGTGGGCCCAGAAAGCTACTCTATCTAAAAATACTTAATGAAAGTGACACTTTTCTGGCCATCAAGTGTGAGAGTACTCATTAGGGATCTATGTACACTTTATTAGAATATTGTTTTACTCTGGTGGAAAAAGACTGTGGGCGGAGTCAATAGTGGAGTGTATGGTGTGTAATAGGGTTATATAGACCTTGAGCCATGAGTAAACAGTGACAAATAACAAGACAGTATCATGTGAACAAAATAATAATATCATATCCAATACACTGGTACCAGTGTAGGGTCACAGCCCTGCAAAGTTTGATCCCAGAAACAGATCTCTATCTGTTTTGTGGGAGACGCTTATCCTCATTTAAAATTTGACCCAGAGCATTCGTGGTGGTTTTATGATTTTTATTTTCAAATGTTCCTGTATTTTCTAGTGTTGTCACAAATGTAACACTGTTATTTATAACAATTATTAAAATGATTATTTTAGTCATTTATAATATTGTTTTAAAAACATGTTCTTTTTGCACATTTATATGTTGAATAATATATTGATTGACATGGCAATTCCATAAAAATGTCATTAGAAAAAAAGAAAAAGACACAGCAATTTTATGCTCATTTGAACATAATTATGCAATTTGGAAACATTCCCAGTGCCACAGACACACAATCTGTTTGCTGGTAAACCAGAACAAAACAAGAGGAGATGCAACACTTTGTATACAGCCCTGCATATATATGAGTCATTTTGCAATCAAAAGATCTCAACCCAACTGAACAGTTTTAGGAGATTCTGGAGTGTACAATTAGGCAGTTGGGCTACAATCCCATACAATCACCAGAGTAAAGGCCAAGGGTGGAAACTGCTGCTGAATGTTCATGACCATTGAGCCCACGAGTGGTATTGTTTGAGAAATCATCATGCTACCATGATGGACGTAGCCAGGTGGGCTTGGGAGTACTTTGGAAAATAATTGTCACTCTGCATCAAGAAATTCAATCTGAAATTGTATTATGCAAAGAGGAAGCCATATATTAATTTTGTGCAGAAACACTGGCAAGTTCTCTGGGACCAAATTCATCTGAGCTGGACCAAAAGACAGTGTAAACGTGTTCTATGGTCAGATGAGTCCATATTTCAGCTTGTTTTTGGAAAAAATGGACGTCTTCTGACCAAAAATGAAAAAGACCATCCAGACTGTTACCAGTGAAAAATGCAAAACCCAGCATCTATGATGGCATAGGGATGCATCAGAGTCCATTGCCTGGGTCATCTGCATATATAAATTTAGTTAAGATAAGATAAGATAATATAAGATAAGATAAGATAAGATAAGATAAGATAAGATAAGATAAGTTAAGATAAGATAAGATAAGATAAGATAAGATAAGATAAGATGAGATAAGATAAGATAAGATAAGATAATCCTTAAATAGTCCCACATAGGGGAAATTTCTTTGTTACAGCAGCATCCATGGAAAGATAATAAGAGAGAAGTATATAAGAGAAAGACACAGTGAAATATATAAAAATATAAAAATATATACATATAAACTTATAAAAATATAGACACCTTTAGCAATGTATACAAAAAAAATTGGCACAGAATATTGCACTAATAAGATATTGCACTGAAGTTATGATACATGTGACTGTATGCTGCTGTCGAGACCAAATCTTTTCCAAGGAACTCCATGTCTATTTCCCAGGACAGTGCCTGGCCTGCCTGCAGTCCAGATCTGTCTCTTATTGAAATTTTATGATGCATCATGAAGAGGACAATCTTGAAAGAGAAGACAACAGTGATCACGGACTGTTGAGCAGCTCCAGTCTTGTACACAGCAAGAATGAGCAAAAATTCCACTTGCAAAACTGCAACTATTCATTCATCTTCTTGGCCGCTTATTCCTTTTCAGGGTCACGGGAGAGCCGGTGCCTAGCCGGCCACATAGGGCG